>JADLZN010010496.1:0-13557 GCA_018155175.1 Sinocyclocheilus anophthalmus
AAAATATCAAGATATCGTCAAGATACACGAAGACAAAGCGATTCACCGTGTCTCTCAACACGTCGTTAACCAGGGCCTGGAAGACAGCTGGTGCATTGGTCAGACCAAACGGTAGGACCTGGTACTCAAAGTGTCCTGTGGGTGTGTTGAAAGCTGTCTTCCACTCATCCCCCTCCCGTATGCGAATCAGGTGATAGGCATTCCGGAGGTCAAGCTTGGTAAATATCCTCGCTCCCTGCAAAAGCTCGAAGGCAGACGACATGAGAGGCAAGGGGTACCTGTTTTTTATAGTGATGTCGTTCAGGCTTCGATAATCTATACATGGACGCAGGGAGCCGTCCTTCTTCTTGACGAAGAAGAACCCAGCACCTGCGGGAGATGAAGAGGGTCGGATGAGACCGGCTTTGAGGGATTCATTGATATACTTGTCCATGGCCTCTCTTTCAGGACCGGAAATGGAAAACAAGTGACCCTTTGGCGGAGAAGTGCCTGGGAGGAGCTCGATGGCACAATCATATGGGTGATGCTGAGGTAAAGAGGTGGCCCAGGACTTGCTGAACACTTGACGCAGGTCGGGACCCCGGTCAAAACAGCCACCTCCCCCTGCAAGACAGGGCACACAGACACAGGAAAAGGAGTCGCCCCGCGACAATATTAAATACAAGACCTTGCTCCAGATCCATACCTGAGTGTTCTCGACACATCCGCGTGATGGCCATGCTGCACCAACCCTGGTGCCCCAACACTATGGGAGCACTCGAGGATTCAAGAAGGTACAGCGTGGTCACCTCACGGTGATTGCCGGAGACAATAAGGTTGACAGGAGGGGTAGTATAGGAGACAGTGGTGATTAAAGTGCCATTCAGGGAACGGGCAGGAATAGGTTCAGGAAGAGGGATGGCAGGAATTCCCCACTGGGTGGCTAGAGAGCTATCCATAAAGTTGCCCTCGGCTCCTGAATCAATCAGTGCCGAGCAGGAGTTAGAAAAGTCACCAAACAGAATAGAAACAGGAAGGAGAGTATGAGAGGTGGGGGAATGCAATAAAGGGGTAGCGCTCACCAGGATTCCCCTCTTTACTGGCGAGCCTTGGCTTTTAAAGGGCAGCCTGCTGCGAAGTGACCAGGCTTGCCGCAGTACAGGCACAGCCCTAGGGCAAGTCGTTGCTGCTTCTGTTGGGGAGTGAGGCGAAGGCGCCCCACCTGCATAGGCTCCGGCTCAATGGAAGCGGTGTTCAGGAAGTCTGTGGGGGAAACCGGAGACAACCCCTCCGCCCTCCAGGGCGGACGAACTGCCAGGCGCTGACGACGACGGCGAAGGCGACCCTCGATCCGTAATGCCATATTGATAAGGTCGTCAAAATAATGCGGCAAGTCATGAGTGGCCAGCTCATCTTGAATGTCATCCTCCAGCCCTGCACGGAACATGGATCGACAGGCCCCTTAATTCCAGTCACAGGAAGCTGCCAGGGTTTTGAATTGGATAGCATACTCCGTCACTGACCGACCCCCCTGATGAAGCCGTGCTAGTTGGTCGGCTGCTTCCTGACCCCTTGCAGAGCGGTCAAACAGCCTCACCATCTCCTGGCGGAAATCATCAAATGATGCACAACAGGGAGCTTGAGTCTCCCAGACGGAAGTTCCCCAGTCTCGAGCCTTTCCCGTTAGGAGCATCAGTACAAAAGCCACTTTGGACTTTTTCAATTGCATATGTGCGTGGCTGTAGGGCAAACACCATAGAACACTGGGACAAGAAAGCCCGGCAGGAGTTGGGATCTCCATCATAGGGCGGTGGATTGTTGCATCGGGGCAGGTTTCGACGAGAACGAAAGCAATTCAAGACTGGACTAGTGGAAGAGGATACGAACTTCGGAAAGACCAACCGGCCGGGCTGGGCAGCTCCTCGCTGCAGCTCGTGAATGCGAGTGGTAAGCTCAGCTACTTGGTTGGCTAGAAACTCCACCTCCCTTGTGGTGTTGGTCAGTCTGGCTTCATGCTGGCCCAAAAGAGCTCCCTGCTGGGTGACAGCGGTTCTGACAGGATCTGGGCCTGCTGTGTCCATTTTGGCTAGATCGTTCTGTCACGCACACCACACGGACACAGATGCAGGCTTCAGCGAAAACAGTTTATTTATAATAAGTCCAAACCAAGAGGGCAGTTCCTTGAAATAAATAACAAAAAGCCAGGGCGTTAGGAAAAAATAGTCCAACAGAAAAACTGAGCAACAAAAACTCTTGCAAAAACACCCGGCAGAGGGCGCTCAACGGCGCGGCCGCATGAGGGATTCGAGAGTGGAGAGGGGAGGAAGAGGCGAGAGAGCCGGCGTCTAAGCGGGGCGAAAAACTTCTGCGGGGATGCAGGCGCCCGGTCTAGGAAACGGGGCAGGAGAAAAAATAGAGAGAAACAAAAAAAACAAAACGAATGGAAGTAACCACAACCTGACAGGAAGCCGACAAAGGCGCGGACAGACAAGACTAGACAGGACCAGACCAGATGGCTGAGTGTTGGCAAACTGGCGAACAACGATCTAGCACTGGACAACACACAAGAGGGGAAATAAATAGAACAGGAGACAAACAGAACATTGAATTCAGGTGAGCGAAATCAAACAATAATGAGCAATAAGGGTGGTAACGAGAGAGAGGGAGGAACGCCACAGAAGAGTACATGGTGAACAATCAAAACAAAACACCATGTGTTCACAACATGCAGACAGATACAAAACACAAAAACCGAAGGACAGGGTGATCAAACAGAGGACATGACATAGCCATTGACTTCCTTCTTTTTTTCCTTCCTTTGGAAGGCAATGGCTACCTTTTCAACGGTTTGGTTACCAACAATCCTTCAAAATCATCTTCTTTTGTAGCACAACAGACCAAAGAAACTCATAGCAGTGTTCGGGAACACTTGATGGGTGAGTAATGATTAAGAATTTTACTTTATGTGTGAACTATCCCCGTTAGTTTCAATAGAGACCATATATCATAAATATATATATATTATATCTATATATATATATATATCAATAACAATAACTCAGTATGGTGAACCTGGGATTATAATGTTGTATTGCACTAAAAAGTGATGTTCTTGACAGAGTGGTTGTTGTGCACTCCAGGAAACCCCAGAGGTGTGATGACACCTCGAAGAACCTCAACCTACCCTAATTTTCAGTGGATAAACCAGTTTAACGCATCTTTCTGCAGCTTAACCAGCTGAAGACACTGACCTTAGGACCTCATCAACGCACTTTCCTTCAGGTGGTATGAGCGCAGCTCTCACGTCGGAGACTGCAGTATAATTCATTCTTACAACGATTAGCTAAAGTTCACCGGTACATGGCGGATTTCTACAAAACATTATCTTTCTGTGAGCTTTTGTGTTTGTTGAACAAAAGCTGAAGAATTGAGATGAGAAACGGCAGCACATACTGGGACATAAATAGATGGTGTGCATGTCCTTATTCAAGGTGAGCTGCGCAGAGTATAATCCGTACAGTTAACTCAGCGTTTTCATCCACAGAATCATTTATCAAGGAGAAAAGATGCTCCGCAGCGCTCCGTATGTAAACGCTCATCAGCATGACCCATGCACAAGCACTCCGGGAGATTTACAGATCTGGATTAGGACGTTATTATTGCGTTCACGCTTGCTGTTCAGATACAGTTGTTTGTGCAAAGACAATCTGCCTACCAACAAACTTCACTCACTGACACACAAAAACACACAGCGCTTAGCTGGTTGGCCTGCTGGATTCTCAGTCAGAAATTCTCCTAAACCACCAAACCAGACAAGCAAACCACCATAGGATGCTTTTGTTTTGTTTTTTATTGGGCCCTAGAAAGCAACCCAGAACTGCTTCTCAGAATACCCTAGCAACCACCTAGCATCTGCAAGGCAACACATTGGCAACCTTCCAAATCATGCAAGCGCATCAAAACTTAGGGGTAGGCTGTTTTGATATGGGGTAGAAAGCATCTACCTAGAAACCACCCAGATCATCCTAGCAACGCCCTAGCAACCACTCACAACATCCAACTAACCTGGCACGACAAGACTTGTAATTGGCAGTTTTGAATTAGTCCAGTAAGCAACTACCTACCAACAACCCAGAAAAGATCCAGAACTCCCTAAAAGCCGCAAAGAAATGCCCTAGCAACACCCTAGCAACTGCCAAATCAACTGTACAGCACCTCCCTGGCAATGTTCCACAATTCCCTAACATGAGTTTTATACATTCAATCACTACAAGACTTATGTGTGAGCTCTTTTTTTCACTGGATCTACCTAGTAACCATTTGGAATGTCCTAGGAACTACTCAGAACACCTCATAGCAACACCTTAGCAACCACCCAAAACACCAGACACCTGCATCCCCCCACAGGACTTGGGATTGGCAGCTCTGAATTGGTCCATTAAACAACTAGCCTCCTAGCACCCACCCAAGAGGACCCTAGCACACTAACACCCCCAACAAAGAAACACCCTAGATAACACCATGAAATGCCCTAGCAACTACCCAGAACATCCTAGCAACTACTTTGTACAAGCATAGTTTTGAAATGGACCAGTTAGCAACCACCTAAAACACCCTAGCAATATCTTAACAACCATCTGGAAAACACCTAAAACGCACTAGCTACCACAACAACCTAACAAAAACATCCAATAAATCCCATCAGCTACTCTGAATCCCAAATAGCATTGTCCTAGCAACCACTCACAAGTATCCTGGCACAACAAAGATACATGGATTGGCTGTTTTGAATTGGGCAAGTAAGCAGCAACCTAGCAATCACCCAGAAGACCTAGCAACATCTTACCAACCACCCAGAAAACACCTATAACACCACAGACACCATTAAAAACGCCCTAGTAACTACCCAGATTGGCCTAGCAACTGCACAGCAACACCCAGTGTCAGCCTTCCGCATGCACAAACCACCTCCACAAAACAGCCCAGGTCCGCACTCCTAACGCACTACACCCAGAACCCTCGATATCAAGCAACGCCCTAGCGATCACTCACAAGCATCCTGCCAACACACACACACAAATTAAGATTGGTGGTTTTGAATTGAGCCAATAAGCAACTACCTAGCAACCACCCAGATTATCCTAGCAACACCCTAACAACCTCACAGAAGACCTATAGCAATGCCCTAACAACCACCTAGAAAACACTAGCAAGCATTTAGCAGCATGTTCAAAGTTTCTTTATTTAACCCTCATGTAGGGATGCTGATCTCTCTCTCTCTCTTCACTACAATAGAACTGATTTACATTCTCCCAGCTGCTAAAATCACGGAAGCTTTGTGCTGTAATCTACGTGAAACACAGAAGAACACACACACCGTGTGAGCCACCCTGTGTCAGATAATAAACCCCTGCCCTGCGGCCTTCCTGAATTCAGCCCGTCTCTCTCTCTCTCACAAAAGCTGTATATAGGTCTATATGTGTGCGAAAAAAGACGCCATAACCATAATCACAGAAAAATATTTTATATTGACCGACTTATAATAGCTCAAAAAGATCAGCTGAACTGAGCACACACCGAGACACTGATCTTAGAATTCTCTAAATATAAAATGTGTCCTATTTTAAAGGAACAGTTCACCCAAAAATAAGAAGTCATCATTTTTTTTATTCACCCTCACATCATTCCAAATCCATACACTGTGAACTATTTAGAGAAAGTAAAGACTCTTTATGCAATACATACATACATAAAAAAATAAAATATATTTAAAGTGAACATGAAATATTGTCCACCATTTATTTTACCTGCATAAAGAGAACAAAAAAGATGTAGGATAGGACTTGATTTTATCCATCTGGAATTTATTGGATGGTGAAAGCAGCGTTCAATAGCAGACAGACTGGAACGTGAAGGCTAAAAGAGCATCTCCATGTATCCCAATCGTAATGTTTCTTTTTCCCTATCATTATGAATGTCATTACCTGCAAAAGTAGCCTAAAGCAATTGCTAAATAGCTTTTTTGTTATCTGTTAACACCAACCAATAGCTCACATGGCCTTTGCGCAGTGTTACTTCAGTATAATTTAAATAATATTATAGTTTTTATTAAAGGAATAGTTCACTCAATTTAAATTTGCTTAAAATGTACTCAACCTCAGGCCATCCACAATGTAGATGAGTTTGTTTCTTCATCAGAATAGATTTGGAAAAATTTAGCATTTCATCACATGCTCACCAATGGATGCTCTGCAGTGAATGGGTGCCGTCCGAATGAGAGTCCAAACAGCTGATATAAAACATCACAATAATCCACAACAATCCACACGGATCCAGCACCGTTTGACAAGCACAAACAGACCAAAGCAGTTGTAAACAAACAGGTGGATTTTGCTGTGAGAGGACAACAGTGGATGGACTTTTCCACTGGAGGAAGTGTTATTATGGATTATGGAGTCGTATTTTAGCTGGAATTGATGGTTTAAAGTTAAAACACTTTTTCAGCTTTTGGCTTCACAAGACGTTAACTGATGGACTGGAGTGGTGGGGAATTATTTATTGTGATGTTTTTATCAGCTGTTTGGACTCTCATTGTGACGGCACCCATTCACTCCAGAGGATCCATTTTACGGTATTTAGTCTTCCAGTTAAAAGAATTGAAAATTTATCCATTGCCAACTATATTAAATAAAATGTTTTATTTTATTTTATTTCAGTTCATTTTTATTTTATTTCAAGTAACAAAAATATTTTTATACGGTTTTGGTTCTAGTTAAGTACAATAACCCTGCCTTTTTTGACATTTTTTTTTTATATAACGTGCACCAATGAATCGTTTATAAAAAGATCAGGAATGTGTATTCAGAAAGTAAACAGAATCACATTTTATGGTCCTAATTCATGGTCATGATTGCATTAGACTGGGTTTTCTAGCAGGTGTGTGTTCAGTCAGCTTCCATCCCACTGCTTGTTGTTGTTGTACGGTGAGTCGGGTTGCATATTTATCCTCCCTCGAGGACCCTCGCTGTTCTCTGTCTTTGGCCTAGATACAGATCGGTGGTGTGGATTCTTACACCGCTGCCTCGTCCTGCAAAACACGTCATTCTCGCCGGGCTCTCCAGTCGTCCTCACACTCGCTCTCCGCTGGTTTAAGTCGTTAGCACGTTATTCACCCTCCACCTGACAGCAGCAACAGAGTCTGTCTGCTCGCAGTCACACGCCGCTGTTCACAGCGAGTGGCCTCCACAGGTCGCCTCCATTCGCTCCACATGTGTTAAAAGCAACAGGGCTGCATGTAAGCACGTTATCCTGCTGACTGACAACCGAGAAAGAGAGAGAAGACGGCGATCGAACAACCATGCGCGAGGAGAGAAAACAAGGGAACAGAGGGGGAGAAACAGAGGGACTGAAAACAAACAGACTCAGGAAATAAATAAATAATACTTCATTCAATGTAATAGTTTAATAAATATTAAGTTTAGTTATTAAAATGTCAAATTATATTAATAAATATATATTAGATAAACAATTGATTTCTGCACAGATTGTTACACACTCATTTACTTGCATTTAAATAAAGAAATAATCAATAACAAACTGACCCAGAAATACTGTTATTCAATTTTACACTACCATTCAAAAGTTTGGTAAGATTCTTTTTTAATATTTTTGTAAAAAAATAAAATGAAAGTATTTTGCTCACCAAGGCTACATTTCTTTGATCAAAATAACAGTAATGATGTGAAATATTTTTTTTGTGAACATATTTACAATGTAATTTATTTCCTGTGATCAAAGCTGAATTTTCAGCAGTCATTAGTTACTCCAGTCTTCAGTGTCACATATCCTTCAGAAATCATTCTAATATACCGATTTGTGCTCAGCAACATTTCTAATGATCAACAATGTTGATAACAGTTGTTTTCAATGTGGTCTCAGACTTTTGGATCCCACAGTAAATGGACTATATACTGTATAACAGCATGCAACAGCAGCATTCGGCTGGCATCTGTCCCCGGCTGTTTGATAGTCCCAGTCCATCCCTGGAAAGAATAAAGAGAAAGAAAATGAAAAATGAAATTGTGGAGAACAGAGCTCAGCGTGCACCCACACACAGCTGGATAAACAGATCAACAAAACGCTGATGCAACGCATTCTGTCTCTTTCCGCAAGGCCCTTCTCATCTGGTTATTAAGGTCACGCTTGTTTTTTTATAATTCTTGTTTGGTCGGAGGAGTGAAACCTCAAGTTTCAGGCACAAAACTAATTAGCCATCGCCTCTAATGAGCGCGTGGCGGTACGAGTGGGAGAGAGTGAAATCACGCCACTGGATTGGATGCAGGGCAGCAGCTGATTGGTCCTTCAGGTTTAATATGCACGCTTCGGTTGCAGGCGACGGGGGAGTATCCAGATGGATCCAGGTGTTGGCAGCTTTCGCTGGC
Organism: Sinocyclocheilus anophthalmus; assembly: GCA_018155175.1. Lineage (NCBI taxonomy): Eukaryota > Metazoa > Chordata > Actinopteri > Cypriniformes > Cyprinidae > Sinocyclocheilus > Sinocyclocheilus anophthalmus. The sequence continues at coordinate 8,421 of JADLZN010010496.1, forward strand.
AGTCCGTCAGGATTGGACCTGACGGACTGCCAGCCTGAACAACTTGTGTTTGTGTTAAAAATGTGCTGTAACAGGCATCTGAGGGCTTAGTCATGCTGTGCTGCTTCTGACGTGGCTCTTACTTTATCCCTGATGCACGGCATGCATACAAACACATGCTCACAGGCTGCCAGACGCTCCATCTAAAACGTTACTTGCTTCTGCAGTGAGAACAGATCCACCTTGATGTACTACATTTACACTGCAAGGCCTGATGAATAGATGGGATATGTTGACATCTGTTTAGATTCATTAGAGACACAAGCGACTGTGTTTACTCCACCAAGACACACTATGTTATCATTAGTTTGCTTTTAAAGTACTAGTCTTTTTTTGGACAAAATTTAAGTCATAATAAAACATTTTCCTTCTTTTGTGTCTAAATTATTAAAGAAATAAAAAATAATTTATAAAGGATGAAAAAAGTGCATCTTATATATATATATATATATATCTATATATAGCATTTTTTTCATATGTAATGTTTATTAAATTATACTCTAAAAAATGCTGGGTTAAAAAGGTACAAACCCAGCTATTGGGTTGTTTTGAATCCAACAGCTGGGTCAAAACAACCCAATAGCTGGGTTTGTCCCCTTTTAACCCAGCATTTTTAGAGTGTAGGCTACTAAACGTTATGGTCCAATTTTTTATTTGTTTATTTAGTCAGTCAGTCAGTTAGTAGCTTTGGTCCTCCATAAGTGGGAAAAACACGCTTATTTCTTTGAATTATTTAAATTAATTTAAAAATAAATGATAATAAAAGACATACAATTTACAGTCAAATTCATCATCTGCATTCATATATATATATATATATACTGCTCTGTTGTCCTTGGTTTAATCAAAACAGACTCTGTTTACTTGATACACTGGTAAACAATTCACTATTGCACAAAGTCTTCATAAGCTTTCATCAAAATGTAAGATCCTGTTTCACCTCTGAATCGACTTTCTTTTTCAGCTGACATCACAAATCCCTCTTTTCAATCTCTCAACTTCAGTTTTCACAATCCATTTGTTTCCTGATGTATAAAGTCAAGTCCTACTCTACATATTTCACTCTGAAACACACCACGTTATGGAAGTAAAACAAGTATCAGTTGTGCTAACCCTTTAATTAAGCCAATCTAAAGCGAGCAAGAACTAAATGAGCAGGGAACATTGTTAATAAAGATGACTGACCCCTACATAACCACAGCCATCTAATGCTCGAGGCCGACTGTATCAATATGCAGAATCCATAAAGCAGACCAGTTAAAATATGAAGAGATTAATGCAGTGCCATGCCACAATCCATCATGCGAAAGGCCACATTTGTGTTCGTGTTTGAAAACTCGATCTGGCTGCTTCGTCCTGCCCTTTAAAACTGATAACTAAATCTGTGTTCTCCGTGAGCTGTTTGCATGCACCCTCGGTTTGATATGCATCAAAGCCAATTACATGCATAGGTGACTCCTATTAGCGAGAGTAGATCAATGTCACTAAGAGGGATTCGATAATTAAATCAATTTAACAATCAACTCACTAAACGAATGCGGGTGATGCTGAAATTAATCTGGCACGACCAGGCAATTGTTGATGTCCTTTCCGTGCGCTGAGGATATTCCGGAGGAATGATCATGGCTTGGCTGGAGTCCAGCTCTAGAGGCAAAACTGAGGTTAAGAGCGTTTGGATGGGTTTGAGGAGTCATGAATTATGCTCCTCTTCAGCAGCGCTGCATTTAAATGTCTATTTTTTCATTTTAGTTTAGTTTGTTTGGAGAAAGAGATGAGCGAGTCGTGGTGGTGAGCAAATATCTGAAGAGAAAAAGATATGAAAGTTTGGTTAAAGGAGTAGTTCACCCAAAAAGGAAATTTGCTGAAAATGTACTCACCCTGAGGCCATTCGAAATGTAGATGATTTTGTTTCTTCATCGGAACAGATTTGGGGAAGTTTAGCATTGCATCACTTGCTCATTAATGGATCCTTTGCAGTGAATGGGTGTCGTCAGAATGAGTCCAAACAGCTGATAAAAACATCACAATAATCCACAAGTAATCCACACCACTCCAGTCCATCAATGAATGTCTGGTGAGGCAAAAAGCTGTGTGTTTGTAAGAAGAATCCATCAAGAAGTTTTTAACTTCAAACCATTGCTTCCAACTAAAATACGAGTCCTCTATCCGTAATATTGCTTTCTCTAGTGAAAAAGTTGTCTTGTCTTAATCAGGAGAGAAATATGCACAGATCGTTATTAGCAAAAACAGTCCAGAACAGTTCTAAACAAATATGTCAGTGGATTTTCACTGGAATAAGCGTTATTATAGATTATGGACTCATATTTTGTCCCGAAGCAGTGGTTGGAAGTTAAAACGTCATACTGATGGATTTGTTCTTACAAACACGCAGCTTTTGGCTTTAACTGATGGACTGGATTGGTGTGGATTACTTGTGGATTATTGTGATATTTTTATCAACTGTTTGAAATCATTCTGACGGCACCCATTCACTGCAAATCATCCATTGCTGAAACAGTGATGCAATGCTACATTTCTCCAATCTGAGAGGAAACAAAATCATCGACCGCTCAATAGCCTGAAGGTGAGTACATTTTCTGCAAATGTTAAATTTTTGGGTGAACTATTCCTATAAAGGGTGAGTGTGTAAATCCAAGTGAGGGCAGATATTGTAGAGCAGAGGGTAACTATACCTGGAGAGAGTGATCCATTTGCAATCCCGTTCATTTACAGTTGCTTGGTCCTCATGACCCACTGGAAGTGCATGCTTTGAATTTTGCTGATCTTTAGGGTGTTTTCACACCTGTAGATCGATTGCTTTGTTCCGAAACAGGGATTCAAATGATTACAATGTTGCTTTTTATTCTTGGTGCGGTTCGCTTCACACAGCAAAATTTCTAAACGGACCAAATTTGTTAATACAAGTCACGCGCGAGTAAACTGTTCTCTCATTGGTCAAAGTTCCACGGTTTATTTTCCGGGATTCCACTGAGCTGTCACAGCTGTCATCTGTCAGAATGGAACAATAACAGCTTTGCGGGCTTATTGTTGGGTTTTTTGTAGCTGTTGTTATATTAATTTATCATTTTGAGCAGGAGTCCAGGATTGATTGGGAAAACATTTTTAAAATGCACATACTACAAAGAAGAGCAATAAGACGGCATTATAAAACAAAAAAGTGCGCTTTAATTTTTGAATGGCAAAGACGTGCTCACCCACAGACATTCACAGGTTCATTTTGAGGTATTAGCAAAACAACAAAGCTAATGCTTTTCACGAAACTTATGTAATTACCCATTATACATTGTGATATAGCCTGGTTCGTTGGTCCGTTGGATCGGATTGCTTTCTCACTACAACCGAACCGCTCCAGAGTTCGTTTTCAATCGAGCCGAGACCACCTCGTTCAGGCGATCTCGTACCGATTGTTTTGGTGCAGATCTGAGTGCGATTGCCGTGTTCACACATGCCCAAACGAACCGTGCTAAGGGGGGAAATGCGCCAGGTTCCGAAACAACAGGCCATGTGTGAAAACACCCTTAGACACTCATTTCTGCATATACAGGTCTTTTAAAATCATTTTTAATGTCCTGCCATCACTGATGGCACAGATGGGTAAAAATAAGTGCATTTCACACTTTTAAGAGGGTCGTTCAGAATTAAAGAATTGCCTCTTTTTTAGGTCATGACTTGGAAATGAAGTATGCTTATTTTCAATTCAATTCTCAATGGCACACAACCATGGCTTTTAGGAGCTTCCAGCTAAATTGAGCACTGGCAAAACATCTTCTATAATATAATTAAACAGTTGCATTTTCTGTTGCTTGCAAAAATGCTTATTTAGTCAGAATATAACATAATGGATACTCCTGAATGACTATCCACCACAACAGAATGAAAGTTCCCTCAATTGTCAAACTTATTTACCAATTTAGCTGTTCGGTTTCACTGAGGGCGAGTAAACACTCAGAAACGCAGGGAAAAGAGAATCCAAGTACAAGTTAACTCTGTGAAAAATCTTTAGCAATACTTCTGCACCAAAATATCCAATCTGACAAGCCTTCTGAAGAGCGTCCATAAATAAAGATGGCTGACTATTGTCAAACGCCACGCTTCAAAGTCAGGCTCCTTCCAGAGGAATGGAGACGAACTGAGATATTGATGCCGATTCTTTAAACTTTTATCATTTGGTTTCGAGTTGGCTGCCAGTTCAGAGGGAAGCCCTGGTTGTGTGTCAATAACTTCATTTTATGCTCGTTTGTGTGCAATATTCAGCAGCACTGTTGACTTACTGTAAATCTTTTGTTTTTGGTCTCCTCATCTCATCAGGAGAGTTTTCAGAGTCATCTGCAACACTGTCGCTCTCACAGTGGCACTTTCAAATTATGAAGCTTAATTTGCGCTGAAAACGTTGAATTATTAAGTGTAAGCGCGCTCTCCAACGCACGTTCCGCTCGAGCTCCAACTGTGCCCGACATAATCTCATCTAAATGCGTCCGCTCTCGCTTTCAGCTACCCAGTTAGAGCAGATAAAAATATTAAAGCAATCTGCCTTCAGAAGAGATTAAAATACTCACCCCGGGTTCAATCTCATATGCGGCTCTTGACAGAAAGACATGTTGAGCTGTCTGTGAAAATGGGCTTTCATTTAAAGTCGGTGAGAGTTAGTGGAAAGCTGAAATGAGCGGCGTAAACACCGGACGTCAGGCCATCGCTCTTTCGTTAAAATCCACGCATTGATGGATTACGGGATCGCGGCGGCCCTGCGACTGAACGACGCCGTACCTCTGGTATCATAGATCTGCGGCTGACGTTACTACCAGTATCCCCATATTTTGTTTGCACATGAAATGAATGACAAAATACACTGATCGGAGTTGGGAGGGGTTACGTTGTTTACGGCAAACTTACAGATAATTAAAGAGTTCATAAGATGCGATTTCATTTTTTCCTTTCTCTTTGGATTGTTACAAACTGATTGTGCATAGATAAAATCCCTGAAATTGCAAAGACTAAAGTCTCAAAACCAAAAAAACAACTTTATCAAAGTTAAGACTCTGCCAAACCCCCCTAAAACGGCTCGTTCTAACAAACCCCC
>JADLZN010010497.1:0-53483 GCA_018155175.1 Sinocyclocheilus anophthalmus
TAACATTTGCAAAACGACCAAGAATATCAATCCAGGCCTGCTGCTCTGACTCTAGCCTCTGGTTTTGTGCCTGGTAGGCTGAATAGATAGTCCCAAGGAGGAGGGTCTCAAAACGGGTCTGAGTGAAAGAGTTGTCTTGCTCTTCCAGCATAGCCAGTAACTTCTCCATTGCAGAGACAGTCTTTGGGATACTGTCATTTATAAGAGATAAGAAAGCTCGCCCTTGTCGCATCGATGCAATTTCTTGATCCTGCATGACAACATTATTGTCGGCATCAATCTCCAGTCCTCTCCATAAGAACTAGGATTTAAAAAAAAATGTGTGAGCTGATCTGTAAGGTATGGAGCCCATTAGGTGATGTGGTGACGGGGGAAAAATTAGCTTATGTTTGCTTGCAAAAATATTGTGTTTAAATGTGCCTTATAGCACTGAAATGTAAACATTTCTTGAGTTTCTTGGAAAACAACATTCTTGTGAGCAAATGCAAAGTTTCTTGGGGAACAAACGTTTTGCTTGCAAATTCAGAAAATATAATTACATGATTATTATTAAAAATACATTCCTTCTATCTCATGTTTTCCATCACTATGTGCCCTTTGGGACTCGCAGTTGTCTATATTTGTAGTTTAGTTAGATCATAAGATTATAATAATAGTATTTATTTTGCCTTTTGCTTAAACAGTCCAGGAGTGTGAGAACCGATTAAATATTCCATGTAGTTTCTCAATACATAGTTATAAAAACTGCATGCATAATACTTATGGAGCAATTAGAAATGTTTAAAATATTTTAAATGAAATGTAGAATGAATTTCTGCTTAACATTTTGTGTACATTAAAGGCTATTAAGCTTTATGTTAAAAATGGTCATTAAAAAAGCACCTCAAAGTGTATTTAAGAGAAACTGTATCATTCCAGTGACACACTGCTATAGTATTAACTATAGTTTTTAACTGATCTTTGAAATAAATGAATGTGTTCACTACAATAATGAATTTAATTACTGTGCATCAATATATGTGACCCTGGACCACAAAACCAGTCTTAAGTCTGGGGTATATTTGTAGCAATAGCCGAAAATATATTGTATGGGTCAAAATTATGGATTTTTATTTTATGCAAAAATTCATTAGAATATTAAGTAAAGATCATGTTCCATGAAGATATTTTGTAAATATCCTAATGTAAATATATTAAAACTTATTTTTTGTTTAGTAATATGCATTGCTAGGAACTTAATTTGGACAACTTTAAAGGGAATTTTCTCAATATTTTGATTTTTTTTGTACATTAAGATTCCAGATTTTCAAATAGTTGTATACCTGCCAAATAGGTCCTATCCTAACAAGCTTATTTATTCAGCTTTTTCAGATGATGTATAAATCTCAATAAATTTTTTTTTTTTTTTTTAACTGGTTTTGTGGTCCAGGCTCACATATGGTAAAATGAAGTGTGGCTTTTATTTCTTTGTGGAATGTGTTACAGCTATACCTTCTTACCTCAAACATCAGGTTAGCATCATTTACAGATCTGATAAAGCCTTGATGTGCGAGTCCTCCGTGCAGAACCGCTGTAACATCTGCATGATAGCACAGACTCATGAGTTACATGAAAAGCATTAAACTTGAGCTGTAAGACAAACACTCTGTCTGTCCTGTCACGGCCAAGGAGGCTGTCTCTGAACTTCCTGCCTGTCCTGTCCGGCCAAGGGGCCGTCTATGAACTTCCTGCCTGTCCTGTTCCGGCCAAGGAGGACGTCTATGAACTTCCTGCCTGTCCTGTTCCGGCCAGGGAGGCCGTCTATGAACTCTCTGCCTGTCCTGTTCCGGCCAAGGAAGCCGGCTATGAACTCTCTGCCTGTCCTGTTCCGGCCAAGGAGGCCGTCTATGAACTCTCTGCTTGTCCTTTTCCGGCCAAGGAGGCCGCCTATGAACTATCTGCCTGTTCTGTTCCGGCCAAGGATGCCGCCTATGAACTCTCTGTCTATCCTGTCACAGCTAAGGAGACTGTTTGCGAGCTTCCTGCTCGTCCTGTCACAGCTATAGAAGCCGTTTGCGAGCTCCCTGCTCGTCCTGTCCCTGCTATAGAGGCCCGTCGGGGAAATCCTCATCCTGTCCGTCCTGGCTATGGAGGCCGTTTGTATCTTTTGTGTCTGCCAGTGAGGTTGCCCCTGAATGCTCAGTCTTGTCTGTCAACCCCAATGTTCTGTCTGTGTTGTTTGTCTCTGCTCTCTCGTTGTTACAGTCCCCGCCATGGTCTCCTGATCAGTGTGGTTCACCAAGAGGGTTTCCTGCGCCCTCTGCTCTGCCGTGGTGGTCTACTATCTGGCTCTTGTGGTCTTCTGCTCCGCCGTGGTTGTCTACTGTCTGGCCCCCATAAACCCAGTCCAACCACACTACCCTAGGATTATTCTTGTGGGTTTGCCTGCCATATACCTTTCCTTTCCTCTGTTGACCCTGCCTCTTTATGACCATGTCTCTGCTTCTCCACATAAAGCTTTTGCGAATGGCTCCTCACGTCTCACAGTCGCGTCAGCCCCTAACAATAACAGGTGCATCTCAATAAATTAGCATGTCGTGGGAAAAGTTCATTTATTTCAGTAATTCAACTCAAATTGTGAAATGCGTGTATTAAATAAATTCAATGCACAAAGACTCAAGTAGTTTAAGTCTTTGGTTCTTTTTTTAATTGTGATGATTTTGCTCCTATTTGCTAATCAACTCGAAACATCTGCAAAGGTTTCCTGAGCCTTCAAATGGTTTCTCAGTTTGGTTCACTAGGCTACACAGATCATGGGGAAGACTGCTGATTTGACAGTTGTCCAGAAGACAATCATTTGACACCCTTCACAAGGAGGGTAAGTTACAAACATTCATTGCCAAAGAAGCTGCTGTTCACAGAGTGCTGTATCCAATCATGTTAACAGAAAGTTGAGTGGAAGGAAAAAGTGTGGAAGAAAAAGATGCACAACCAACCGAGAGAACCGCAGCCTTATGATGATTGTCAAGCAAAATCAATTCAAGAATTTGAGTGAACTTCACAAGGAATGGACTGAGCTGGGGTCAAGGCATCAAGAGCCACCACACACAGACGTGTCAAGAATTTGGCTACAGTTGTCGTATTCCTCTTGTTAAGCCACTCCTGACCACAGACAACGTCAGAGGCGTCTTACCTGGGCTACGGAGAAGAAGAACTGGACTGTTGCCCAGTGGTCCCATTTTTTTTCAGATGAGAGCAAGTTTTGTGTTTAATTTGGAAACCAAGGTCCTAGAGTCCAGAGGAAGGGTGGAGAAGCTCATAGCCCAAGTTGCTTGAAGTCCAGTGTTAAGTTTCCACAGTCTGTGATGATTTGGGGTGCAATGTCATCTGCTGGTGTTGGTCCATTGTGTTTTTTTGAAAACCAACGTCACTGCACCCGTTTACCAAGAAATGTTGGAGTACTTCATGCTTCATTCTGCTGACCAGCTTTTTGAAGTTGCTGAGTTCATTTTCCAGCAGGATTTGGCACATGCCCACACTGCCAAAAGCACCAAAAAGTTGGTTAAATGACCATGGTGTGGTGTGCTTGACTAGCCAGCAAACTCCCAGACCTGAACCCCATAGAGAATCTATGGGGTACTGTCAAGAGGAAGATGAGAGACACCAGACCCAACAATGCGGATGACCTGAAGGCCGCTATCAAAGCATCCTGGGCTTCCATACACCTCAGCAGTGCCACAAACTGATCACCTCCATGCCACGTCTAATTGAGGCAGTAATTAAAGCAAAATTAGCCCCTACCAAGTATTGAGTGCATGTGCAGTAAATGAACATACTTTCCAGAATGCCAACAATTCACTAAAAATTTTTTTTTTATTGGTCTTATGAAGTTTTCTAATTTGTTGAGACAGTGAATTGGTGGTTTTTTGTTAAATGTTAGCCAAAATCATCACAATTAAAAGAACCAAAGACTTAAAAACTATACTTCAGTCTGTTGCATTGAATTTATTTAATACACGAGTTTCACAATTTGAGTTTTACTGAAATAAATGAACTTTTCCACAACTTTTTAATTTATTGAGATGCACCTGTATTGACCTTGGACCACAAACCGTCTCAATGCTGGGTATATTGTATCAAATAGCAAATAATTGTATGGGTCAATTACGATTTTTCTGGGGGGGGGGGGGGGTTATGCCAAAAATCAGTAGGGTATTAAGTAAAGATCATGTTCCATGAAGATATTTTGGAAATTTCCTACCGTAAATCTATCAAAACTTAATTTTTGATTAGTAATAAGCATTGCTAAGGACTTTATTTGGACAACTTAAAAGGCGATTTTCTCAATATTTAGATTTTTTGTACCCTCAGATTTCAGATAGCCTATTCAAATAGTTGTATCTCGGCCAAAAATTGTCCTATCCTAACAACTCAAACTCAATTGAAACTTATGTCTTAAGTTCGAAAAATTGACACTTAAGACTGGTTTTGTGGTTCAGGGTCACATATCAATACAGCCTACCTCGCTGCGCGTCTTACAGAATATTTCAAACATGATCGTTTCTTAGTCCAAAGCCTACATTAGATACCAAAAAATATAAACGCTGCTAATATACACCCGTGGTTGCGTTGTCTGTAGTAACGTAGGCCCTACTCCCGAAAACCACATCATGATTCTCTATACCGAAATCTCAGTTGGAATCTTTTCTGAATCCGTTCAAATGTTGTCTAGGACACGACGAGTGCGGAGACTGTGTAGGCTACAATGCGGTGAGTTATTAAAAACGTAGATTAATTAAAGGTGTGCTATAAATAAACAGTTAACCGCTTTTGAGATACACACTTGAAACGGACTAGACTTGGACGTAGCTATTCGATACACATCACGACAAGCGGATATTTTGAAAAGTTATGAGTTCAACTTTATGCAAACACTAACGTTACACAGTTCGCGTCAAAGTAACTTTGATATTAAGACGCCAACTGACCCGTAAAAACTATCACCGCAACGTGTTCACATTCATATATATAGCCTAACGTTACACTGTTAGTAGTACAGTTTGCTTTTGTACATTGGACATGTTCAACAGGCCTATTTTAAGCATTATATGAACCACGAAATTAAATTCAAATACGACATTTTAGTTTAAAATGATGAAATGAAGCACCCGACCTGCATGCATGTTACTCGATTGTTTGCACTGAGTGAAACCAAAAGTGAAACTAAACTGTAATGCGCAGTACCTTATAGGCAGATCAGAATCACAAATTGAAATAGGCTATCCATGAATAATGACTTTTCTTGTTCCTCTGATGTGGCGACTTGTTGAAGCCCTCAAACTTGTCTGGGACTAGAAATGTTTTTCTTCATAACCAGTCAAACCACGATCATTCCAGGAATACGAACAATACCAGTTTTCCAGCATTAAAAATACACACAGGCCCTGTTTACACCTGAGGGGTCCAGATTGTGTCTCAAATTGCAATACTCCAGAATACAGTAAACGTGAGGATGTTACCGTGAAATCACAGATTAGGCCTATTGTGATATTATAATTTTAAATTATTATAAAGCTAACTTTAACTGAACTCACAAAATTGATTTAACTCTACACATCTACCTTTCTAATCTTACATGTCACAAATCTGCATTCAAAAGGAAACAATTTGTATGAGTTTATGGTCACATTACTTTTACAAAATGCATGTTTTCTATATTTTATATTAAAAAAAATGTTTATCCAGGTATCAGTATTGGCAAGTATAAGTAAGTGTCGGTATCATACTTGTTCTCTAAAAAGAGTGATACTGTGACATTCCTATTTATCGCATTGTAACCACAACTTAGTTTTGAACACTTCTATGTTCATGATCTTTTCTGTTTTTAATTCACATGAGTGAACAGAGACAGAGGAGGAACCAGGAAATTATGCAGCTCAGACTCAAACCTGCGGGAGCACCACAGTTCCAATGTGTCTTGAGCTAGTGCCCTACCCCACTGTGTCACAGTTCTGATGCACAACTTTGTGGTAATTAACAAATACAGCCAATTAGACTGAAGTGAAAGAGTGTATTAATGAAGTAAAGAAACTGTACTCCATTCATAAGTTTGTCTGTTATAGTTTACCATATAATGTAGTCACAAGGAGGCAGTATTGCATCAAAACAGCAGGCTGTATGAGCCTGCTGAGTGATAGTTTCTCTCTCAAAGACTTTGGAGCAGATGATAAGCAATAGTACTGTAATTACAGTAGTTTTACAATTTATTTTACAGATTGAAAATGTTAGACTGTAAATGTACTTGTCTAATGTAAAATAACACGAAAAACCTGTAACTGAATAAAAAAAAAAAGTTTTTAAAGAAAAGTTGGTAACACTTTATTGTAAAAAAAAAAAAAAAAAAAAAAATCCGTAAAATTTACGGTAAAAAAAATGGCAGCTGTGGTTGCCGGAATTTTACCGTAAAAAATACGGTAGCAACGTTTTAGGTTTTACGGTTTTAACTTAAATTTACAGTTAAATACCGTAATTTCATTAACTGATATAATGTTAATATACCAACCTACTGAAGTACTGAAATCTGTTTTGTACCTTTGTAATACACTGATAACCACCAAATGCAGGAGGTGATGAAAAAGTCACATGATGAACCAAAGCCCATCACAAGCAGCTTTTAAATAATAACATATATAAAGATGCACAGTGTCATTCACACAAACACTAAACACCTTCATGGTAACACACATGAAACTGAAATAATGCAATAAACATTCATTTAACAACATTAGGTGTAACACACAACCCTAATATACAAAACTGATAAGAAAAAACTAAGAAGAAACAGTTATTTCAACAAAAAAACATCAAATTTGAAATGTAACGCAGGGAATTCTGGGAATGTCAATTTACGGTTATTCACTGTAAATTATACAGTATTTTTCACTTCCAAAAACGGTATACTACCGTAAAATTATATGTAATGTCCAATACATGTAATGTCCAATTACACAGTTTTTCACCGTATATAGTAGGGGAATTTACCGTTAACCATTTAAAATTTTTTTACTGTAGCATTTTTACAGTCTTTTACCGTTAAATTCACGGTCATTTTTTACAGTGTGGTCTCTTTTTTGAACATTCTTTTGCATATAACCTTGCACTTACATGTCAACGAACTCTCATTAGGTTTAATTTAATAGATAATAGATAATTATTACTGCTAATTCTTTAGTGTGGTGGTCTCCCACAGACTGACTATAAGTAGCTTTGCAAGTACATGTCAACTTAATCTAACCCTACCACTCTACTAATACTCTAGTGACACTCTAGTGAGAGTTAGTAGATATGTTTGGTGCAACATTACTTATAGTCAACAGAATGTGTTAAAGGACCATCAAAATAAAGTGAAACCAAACCGTTTTCTTTACCCTCATTCACTATTCCCTACATGAGGATACTATATATTACTATATAGTCCACTCAATGATTTTTTGGAACTTACAGTTTTTCTCAGTTGTTTTGGTTCAAGCATATAGAGCACATTCTGACAATGGAAGATGAATAAGGAAACAAAGAGGGTCAACAGCCAGGAAGAAGGTGAGTAAGGATTTGAGGTGGAAGGGTATTATTATAAAGCCCTGAATGGTTTAGCACCTCAGTATTTGAGCGAGCTCTTATTGCATTATAGTTGTTCATGTCCGCTGCAATCTCAAAACTCTGGGCATTTGATTATACCTAGAATATCAAACTCAACTGCGGGCGGCAGATCCTTTTCCTATTTAGCGCCCAAACTCTGGAATAATCTGCCTAGCATTGTTTGGGAGGCAGACACACTCTGTCAGTTTAAATCTAGATTAAAGACCCATCTCTTTAACCTGGCTTACACATAACACACTAACACATTTCTAATATTCAAATCCATTAAAGGATTTTTAGGCTGCATTAATTAGGTCAACCAGAAACGGGGACACTTCCCGTAACACCCGATGTACTTGTTACATCAATAGAAGAATTGCATCTATGCTAATATTAGTCTGTTTTCTTTCTTATTCCGAGGTCACCGTAGCCACCAGAACCAGTCTGTATCCAGATCAGATGGTCACTACAGTCACCCGGATCCAGTACGTATCCAACCCAGATGGTGGATCAGCACCTAGAGATGACCTCTACAGCCCTGAATGTCAGCGGAGACCAGGACAACTAGATGAGCCCCAGATACAGATCCCCAGTGAAGACCTTGTCTCTTAGACGGCCACCGGGACAAGACCACAGGAACCAAATGAGTCCTCTGCACAATGTGACTTTGCTGCAGCCTTGAATTGAACTGCTGGTTTTCGTCTGGTCAGAGGAGAACTGGCCCCCAACTGAGCCTGGTTTCTCCCAAGGTTTTTTTTCCATTCTGTCACCAATGGAGTTTTGGGTCCTTTCCTCTGGCTTGCTTAGTTGGGGACACTTAATATCCCGTGACATCATTGACTTGATTGCACAGACACTATTTAAACAGAACTGAGCTGGATGATGACATCACTGAATTCAATGATGAACTGCCTTTAACTTATTGTCATTTTGCATTATTGACACACTATTTTCCTATTTAATACTGTAAAGTTGCTTTGGCACAATCTGTATTGTATAAATAAAGGTGACTTGACTTGAAGGCAAAAGAGGGACCACAGGTTTACTTACAGCAGGTGGAACATGATGGCCAACATGAGGAGCCGGTGGGTAAGTTTCAAAATATTTGGTGATGGTTCACTTCTAGAAGGCATAATTTTGTTTGAACCCACAAACAAGTGTGGTTTTACTTTGGGTGACTTTTATAATGTGGAATAGATTTTTAATACATTTCATGAAATGAAATAAATATGCATTATATACAAGGATAGAGAAATAGTGATTATATATAGTAATATGTCTATATATATTATTATTATAATGGCCTGACCTGCCCAACTCAGTCCGAGCACTGAGGTCCTTAGTCCCTTCAGGAATTGCTAAAACACCTTTTTATTTATTATACAATTAACATGCAAAAGCCTCTAGCTTGCTCTATTTTTTTTCTATTCTATCTGTTTTCTTTTAATTTATTATAGTGGTTAAAACGACCTAGCTCGTGGACTGATTAAGCGAACTGAGACTTGTATAGCACTTTGCATATATTGCTCTTTTGTTGTTTTGATTGCTTCTATTGTTCTCATTTGTGAGTCGCTTTGATTAAAAGCTTCTGCTAAATGACTAAATGTACATGTATATGTAATAGTTAATTGTCAAATTGTCCTAGTTAGCCAAGCCCAGTCTAAAAACACACAAAACCACCACCATAAATAAAAGAACAGAAATTCTACAGACAATTAATTACAATTAATAAATTACACTTAGACTCTTTCAAGAGAACATTTGCAATTGGTTTGTGAAAGGTGTCTTAACATGCAATAACATGTCGCTAGCATGTGATGTTTAGTCTTTTAGTGAAGCAATTCATTTCATTGTTTCGGTTTCAAAAAACTCTTTTTCTCCCATCACTATTCAGTAAAATTGTTTGTAAAACTTGCATTTTAATTCCAAAATGTAATTCTTACCATGGAAAACTGGTTTTAGAAAGCTAACTCAGCTTTTAGCCAAGCCATTTAGACAATAATAGGCATTATGTGATTACTGATATATGGAAATAATCTTCACTCTTAAAAATAAAAGTGCTTAAAAGGTTTTTCACAGCGATGCCATAGAACAACCATTTTTGGTTCCACAAAGAACCATTTAGTCAAAGTTTCTTTAAAGAACCATCTCTTTCTTACCTTTTTATAATCTGAAGAACCTTTTGCCACAAAGAACCTTTTGTGAAACAGTTTTTTCAGATGTTAAAGGTTTTTTATAGAGCCATTTAGACAAAAAAGTTATTCTATGGCATCGGGAAGCACCTTTATTTTTAAGAGTGTTGTTGGCCAATTAAAAAGAAGTACTAGCTTCCCCTTTATCCTCTTGATGCTTGAAATTCAATTGTACACATGTGTATACAATTAAAACACTTGTTTCATGATCCTAAAAACCTTTTGATCTAAAGGCTACTTAAATGCCTGATTATGTTACAAATTAATATGTGTCTGATTATGGTTTTGTGGACAAGGCTAACACATTTATTGTAGTATTCTTATGTTGGTAGTGGGTCAATCACAATAACCTCTATGTACAGTATGTTATTCATATAGTTCAATTCTATTCCTATACTTCTATTTGTTGTCTATTTTGATGCCTCAAACCATAACTACTTAAGCAGTCTCATGGTTTTAAATTAGTGCGTGTGTGATGCTGGATTTGTAATCTGGACATGAACACAGTCATAATGTTATCGTTGTAGAGAAATGTTTTTGTTCTGTTTGAAGCTTTACAGACATCATGCACTCTCACTATATATGGATAAGAGCAGTGACTCAAAAATGTCTACTTTTGTGTTTGACAGAATCCACTAAATAAACACCTCCTCCCCCCCCCCCCCCGAGTGCGATAATTTAACGTAACTGTAGTTGCCATCTTTCATTTCCACACATGACTAAAACAAAAATTCAAACGGACATCTTTTAGATGTATTCATATAGGTATTTATTATGCCTATATTCCACATTGCATTGTTATATTACATCTTTAGTGGTCAAACTGTCTATTTTCCAAATGCTTAAAACAATTAAAATGTACAGTATAATTATTGCAGTTGAACCAGAGGTTTCACACTCTAGGAAAGTGCATGTCACCATCCAGTCTTTAGAGGATGAACAAGGAAGATTCTTTCAGGAAGTTGGATCTTTAGTTGCTTTACTGTCCGTTTCAGCATCTGCTGGACTGGATCCTGCAGGAGAGCTTACGTTCTCTGGCTTCTTCTCAATGTCTTTAGTGTGCGGTTCTCCCTGAGGGAGATCTTCACTGGAGGGTTTCACAATCTCCTCAGCAGGGGAAGTGTCTTGTGGAGGCGTCTTTGATAAGGGACTTGTATCATCAGGACACAAAGAAGCAACGCTCTCCTCCTTCACGCCAGGAAATGTCCGGTCTGGATACAATAGTTTCAGCTGTTCCTCAAAGTAACTCTCCAGATTAGCACCCACATTGGCCATCTCAGTGTCTTCCTACAAACAACGTGAATACACAACATTACACGTCACATTGTGATATGCCTCATTCAAGCTGTACCACTGTTTGTACCACCGTTCAGAAGAAATTCATATAGGTTTGAAACAACTGAGGTTAAGTAATGACAATTTTTTTGGGTGAACTAACCCTTTAAACTATGTTAAAACATTTATCACAACCTTCGAACAGCCTTTGGTTAACAACACATTATCTAGCAGTCAATTAACCTATAAATCTTACTGAACTGAATGTAATGGTAATGATATCAGTCTATTGGACGGCGATTCTTTATTTAAAAAACAAAAACAAAAACAAAAAACAATTGTACACGAATACCAAATTAACTGGAAAAGAAAAACGATTTGATGTTACAAGTTTTTAGAAAAATGAAAAGTAGAAGTTTTGTAAAAAGGTTGGCCCTAAATAAATGAATAAATAACATAAAACATTTAAAGTAGGGCTGCACGATAAATCGCATGCGCATCTTTTTTAATGCGCATCTTGTCAGTAAAGCTGGTTCTTTAATCAGCGGTAAATCTCCATCACGTGCGGGCTTGCACGCTGAGCCATTTACACACAGAGCCCGTTGTTTTCACTGACAGCTGCGCAAAACAGATCATATTTTTGCGCATGTTTTGCGTACTTGTCCTGACCAACACTGTGTATAAAGCGCTCCCCGTGAAGCCGCACGTGTAGAATTTATCGCCGTTACAGACCGGCTTTACGACATATGCGCATTAAAACATCGGGCAATATTTATGTGCAGCCCTAATTTAAAGCTTGTATAATCCCTAATAAACGATTTGGTAACACTTTTTTTGAAGGGGTGTGCATAAGACTGACATGACACCTTCATACTCATGACATGACACATGTCATGAATATGAAGGTTTTTTATGCATGTTTGTGACAACTGTCATTAAGTGTCATTCACTCAGTTTTGTAATTTTTTTTAATGCAATATGACATTATTTGACTAACCCTACCCCTACCCTTACCCATAACCATAACCCATAACAAAGACATCTCAAACAATATAATTTTTGCATTAAAAATTACATAACTGAGAAAATGACACTTAATGACAGTTGTCATAAAAATGCATAAAAAACCTTCATATTCATGAAATGTGTCATGTCATGATTATGAAGGTGTCATGTCAGTCTTATGCACACCCCTTCAAGTAAAGTGTAACCAACTATTTTTATGCTTTTTTTCTTAAAATCAACTTACTAGACAGAAAGTTCCCCTAATTGAAGAATCATCCCTTATATCTTGAAAACAATATTGTAAATCAATGCGAGGCAGCATACCTTGTGGAAAGTTGCACAGTTTTTGAAAATCAGCCTGACATCCTCAACAAAGTCCTCAGTGCTCTTGTAATTGCTGTCCTTCAGTTTGCTTCTGATCACCGACAGGTCCATTGGTGTCTTTATTATCTCACTGTACTCTGGCATCGACTGGCATCAAATTTGGGGCGTGAACAAGGGACGGAACAGAAAACAGTCTTTATCATTAAATGAAAAAACAAAACTAAAGCTTTGATCCAAACCCTACTAGTAAGTACAGTGGGGAAAAAAAGTATTTAGTCAGCCACCAATTGTGCAAGTTCTCCCACTTAAAAATATGAGAGAGTCCTGTAATTTTCATCATAGATATACCACAACTATGAGAGACAAAATAAGAAAAAAAAAAATCCAGAAAATCACACTGTATAATTTTTAAATAATTAATTTCCATTTTATTGCATGAAATAAGTATTTTGTCAATACCGAAATTTCATCTCAATACTTTGTTATATTCCCTTTGTTGGCAATGACAGAGGTCAAACGTTTTTCTGTAAGTCTTCACAAGGTTTTCACATATTGTTGCTGGTATTTTGGCCCATTCCTATATGCAGATCTCCTCTAGAGCAGTAATTTTTTTGGGGCTGTCGCTGGGCAACACGGGTTTTCAGCTCCCTCCAAAGATTTTCTATGGGTTTGAGATCTGGAGACTGGCTAGGCCACTTCAGGACCTTGAAATGCTTCTTACGAATCCACTCCTTCGTTGCCCGGGCGGTGTTTGTTTGGGATCATTGTCATGCTGAAAGGCCCAGCCACGTTTCATCTTCAATGCCCTTGCTGATGGAAGGAGGTTTTCACTCAAAATCTCACGATACATGGCCCCAGTCATTCTTTCGTTTACACGGATCAGTCGTCCTGGTCCCTTTGCAGAAAAACAGCCCCAAGCATGATGTTTCCACCCCCATGCTTCACAGTAGTTATGGTGTTCTTTGGATGCAACTCAGCATTCTTTCACCTCCAAACACGACAAGTTGAGTTTTTACCAAAAAGTTCTATTTGGTTTCATCTGACCATATGACATTCTCCAAATCCTTTTCTGGATCATCCAAATGCTCTCTAGCATACTTCAGACGGGTCTGGACATGTACTAGCTTAAGCAGGGGGAGACTTCTGGCACTGCAGGATTTGAGTCCCTGATGGCGTAGTGTGTTACTGATGGTAGCCTTTTGTTACTTTGGTCCCAGCTCTCTGCAGGTCATTCACTAGGTCCCCCCGTGTGGTTCTGGGATTTTTGCTCACAGTTCTTGTGATCATTTGACGCCACGGGGTGAGATCTTGCGTGGAGCTCCAGATCGAGGTAGATTATCAGTGGTCTTGTATTTCTTCCATTTTCTAATAATTGCTCCCACAGTTGATTTCTTCACACCAAGCTGCTTACCTATTGCAGATTCAGTCTTCCCAGCCTGGTGCAGGTCTACAGTTTTGTTTCTGGTGTCCTTTGACAGCTCTTTGGTCTTGGCCATGGTGGAGTTTGAGTGTGACTGTTTGAGGTTGTGGACAGGTGTCTTTTATACTGATATACTTTTTCAAACAGATGCCATTAATACAGGTAGTGAGTGGAGGACAGAGGAGCCTCTTAACGAAGAAGTTACAGGTCTGTGAAATCTTGCTTGTTTGTAGGTGACCTAATACTTATTTTACCGAGGAATTTACGAATTAATTATTTAAAAATCCTACAATGTGATTTCTTTTTTTTTCTCATTTTGTCTCTCATAGTTGAGGTATGCCTATGATGAAAATTACTGGCCTCTCTCATCTTTTTAAGTGGGAAACTTGCACAATTGGTGGCTGACTAAATACTTTTTTGCCCCACTGTAGATCTGGTTCACCAAAATCTGACGAAAAACATAAGAATTATATCTGCTTACTGACATGAATTACACATTTTTGTAAGTGGCATTATGACAATTAGCACATTTTCCTTCCAAATTTCTAATTTCTGTAATGCAAAAAAAACATTCTCAATACCCTTCCAAACACAATGATTTGCATATTTATTAATTCAGTTTTTATTTAAATCAGCATTAATTGAAGGCAGTAAAAATACTACTCAATATATAGATATTTTAACATGCAATGAAAATTATTTAGTTTCCCGTTAATTTAAGATTTCCTATTATACTTAATTATCATGACAATAATGTCACAGATAATGTCATGCAAAAATACTAGATTACCATATTATCATATATTTCACAAAACAGGCTCAATTTTCTTTATGCAAAATACTAGGTGCATCCCAAATCGCATACTTTATGCACTATTCTATTACGTTTTGTAGTATAATAGTGCGAGTAGTGTGTTCACACTGAAAAAGCGCACTTCAAAAACCTGGACGATGCACTTAAATAACCAAAAAAAATTTAAGTGTGGAATGTTGGACACTTCATGCACTCAACCAGACATGTTCTCAAGTCTCTGAGGTCCAAGTCTCAAGTCTTTACAGTGGAGTCCAAGTCACAAGTCTTTGTTCTATTTTTAGCAATAGTTCTTTCAGCTACTTTTACTGAATGTCTTGTTCATTTATTCAAAACTGTCTAATAAAGCACACAAACTTTTACTGAAATCATCATTTAATTGTATACAGAACATTTTTAAACCTTTCATTTTATTTACCGGTATTTTACATTATTTCTGAATGTAGCAATAAAATTGTACTTGTACGTGATCTTGTTTTTTTTTTTTTATATATATATTAATCAGTCAAAATTCTTATTGTTGGTTAACTCCTTATTTATGGTCATCCTTAATTTAGCATTTTATACTATTCAATTTTTTATTTATTTAAAAGCAATTATTTTTGGAAAAACTCATTTTAAAATTATGGTTAGTTTCAACTGTTATATTCATATTTAATCTCTTCATATAAACAAAGTAAGGCTTTGTCTGTGGTCTTTCCATTTAAAATTGGAGGCAACCACTGTATCCAAACAAAGAGCAGTTTTTAATCGGAATTGAATTGTATGATTTCGAAATTTGAGGCAAAAACAGAATGGTCTGACTTCAGATTTGTGAAACTATAGCACATAAAACATCTGCACGAAACAAAACAGTAGACGGGCTGATGAACGCAAATTCACTCTCTGCCAGCAAGTGGCGCTTTACAACACAACGATACAGCTTTTCTTTGTGTGCTGCTGTAAACAAACCAGCACCACACTTATGAACTCTGTCGTATGAACGCTTCACGAGTCACGCGTCCAAGTCAAGGCTCGAGTCAGCTTTTTCACGAGTCCCAAGTCAAGTCGCAAGTCTCTATTTAAGCGACTTAAAGGCAGGTTATGTGATTTTTCAAAAACACTTTAGAAAACTGATTTGGGCCGAATAGCAAAACAAACTTGTAGCCAATCAGCAATAAGGGGCGTGTCTACTCGTGATGTGGAGGAGAGAGCTTTCAGTGCACAGGATGGACATTAGCCGAGTGACAGAAAGATAGAGATGGCGGATAAAAAACAAAAGAGGAAAACGTCTGCGGAACGATAAGGCAAGAAGTAGGACCCGTGTAAATATCGGATCAGCTTTCCAGCGCTGGAGAGAACTCAAGGAACGGAGGCCTGCGATCGGACGCCGAGGTTGCTTTGTTTCTTCTCAATAGGTGAGTAACACCGTGTCTACAACAGCTAAAGTCTGCCTACACTGGACACGATCAAACGACCGCTGAAAACCATTCGAAATTTGTGTCAACACGTCATAAATAGAACCCGGCAGCATTTTTCTGTCGGGGATTTGTTTCGCCTCTCGTCACATCCGTAGACCCACATTGTTTTGCTTTGTTTCACAGAACTAATCGTTGCCTGGGTTGCGTACGTATGTGTGGGGCGGAGCTATCAAAATAGGGGCAAGACCCATTTGGGGTAGGGGCGTGTTTGTTTTGGTGATTTCAAATATCAACATTGGCTACCAGAAATCACTTACTCTGCCTTTAAGTGTGACTCGAGTCCAAGTCGCAGACTCAAGTTTCCATCTCTGCACTCGCAGCTTGAGTTATGTCGCAAAGGGGGAGGGGCTATCAGACTCCAATTATCAATGACAAAATAAACATATAAAATTCATACACTACATGGTTGAATACATAGTGTATAAGTACATAGTGTATAGTGCGTCATTTGGGACTCGTTTACTGTTTTTCTTCGACTTGAAATTTGACCCACACGTTTAAATTATTTTATTTTTAAATTATTTCCCCAATGAAAATAAACGTAGTTCATGTATCTAGAATGCCATAGAAGTTCTTACCGATGGTGTTATAGGCTCCTGAAAATCCGTGCTGAGCTCATTGCAGTAAAGACGAAGCAGCAGTCGCTCACATTTCTGCATGAACACAACAAATAATTGCAGCCATTTTAAAAGATATTTTAAACTTAATAGTTCTAAAGTGACATCTAAAATAAAGCAGAACTAATTGAAAAATGAGTTAAGTTAAATTAGTTAGTTAACTGAAATCAGTTCATACTCTTTTATCCACAGGAGCGAAAGCCTCAGAATCTGGATCCTGCTTCACATTGTTCGATTCTCCGCTACCACTGTCGTTATACTCCATTTCAGGTGAGGTAAGGTCACGGCAGAACGTACAATACCACTCACCACTACAGATACACACAAACACAACACATAACTACAGTAGAATTAATAGAAGAAAACTACAATCACATCTGTTGCATATTAGCAAAAGGGTGACCATGCTCAAAAGCTTTGTAGAAAATTTTACATTAAATACAAATTTTAAATGAAAAATTATATTGTAGGGATGGAACGATATGACCAATATCGTGATATCGCGATAGCAAAACTGTCTCGATGTTATCGTGGTCACATGACGATATTAAACGATAGGTCTTCTGGGCAAAAAGTGTCGTTTTTAAAATATAATATTGTAATATGTAATATTTAAAAGGTCTTTAAAGTTGTGTTTTGGGCCATGCTTTGGCACAGTATCTGTCAAATGAACTAAAACCGAAAGCACAATATGCTTAATCCCTTCATCAAGTCTGTTTTCTCTGTGCGTTTCAAAGCGAAGCGCGCATTTCATTCAGGTGATCAGCTCGTGATCTGGTGTTTTCCGTGAATGAAAGCAGTGAACTGGTTTATTGCATGTGCTGTGAGTTTAAGGCAGGTTTGGGAACTCAACAGCTATCAGTTAGGCTTAATTTTCTTGGCAGATGATTACAGCATTTCACTAGATTTGTAGTAAGACGCGTTTTTGTAAGCCTGTTTTCACTGAAGCTGGAGTTAACTTCGAAATAAAAGCTCTACTGCCATTTCCGTCAAAATAAAAGCTTAAAAGTGCCGTATGAATTACTGACAGCTAGCGGTTTAAAGGCAGTCCAAATTCAAAATATCTCTTTCAAGCGTAGAAATTAGGAAAGAAGTATTGTAATTCCCCTACTGTAGTGTAAACCAAAATAATATACTGTACATATGAAATATTCATTTTAATTTATTTTACAGTGCAGTTGTTTTACAATATATGGCTATTACTGTCATTGTTGCTATTATTATTATATTCTAATTTGTTTGGCTTCCTAAAACACCAGTGTGAATGTAATTTAGACTGAGACACTATATCACAAATAAAAAGAGGGTCGAGTCCCCTTTAAAGTTCAGGTACAATTCACTGACTTTTTTCGACTATATTCCCTTAGTTTAAGAACATGGTTGGAGCTATAGATGACGATATTATCGGAACGATATCGGAATTGGCCGATAATGGCTTAAAATTTAAATAAAATGAAAGTAAAATATACAAATAAAATTAAGATTGTGTTTCTGATTAAATAAAGCATTAATTGATGCCATAAAATAATGAGTATGTTTTGATTTAAAGGTCAGAAGCTATAGCCTACCTGAAAAAAAATCACAAACATGACAACGTGTAATTAAATAATTTTTTATATAAACATATTTATTTATTACTGTGTAATGTTTTTTTTTTTCTTTTCTTTTTTCCAAACATTATGAGCTCTGAAAGATTTTCAGAATGTTAACAACTCTTTCTTTAGACCATCTACAAATGTTAAATATTAAAATAAAATGTTAAGGTGACCATGCATCTGACTGGAAACAAGGGATTGATTTATATGAGTTATAATTATTTCAAGCTTTCAATGGATCTCATTAATAAAGAACTTCTTCTTGTTTATTTAATTCGAACAAATCGTTTTTGTTAAAACGAACCCAATTAACTCTTCCATTATCGGTTTGTTTAAAATACGAATACCTATCGTATCGGACCTTATTTATCGTGAGATTTTTATATCTTTAATCTCTACGATATGATCATGCCTACATTGGGATAAATTGCCACCATTTTGAAAACGTTTCTGCTGCTCACTATTTTCGTTGAAACATGATAGTTTTTAGGATTCGTTGGTGAAATAGAATTGTAAACAACTGCCTTTATTTGAAATAGAAATCCTGTGTAACATTATAAATGTCTTCACTGTTACAACTCTTACCCTAAACGTTTGAATGGTCGTGTACACGGTTTTCACAAAAATTTACCATTCAAAACGTTTTCAACATTTTTGCATTTATCCCAAGTAGCATGACCATCTTGAATACCAACTCATCTGTACCACTGCAGACTGGGTAATGATGATTTTGATTAATCTGATACCTTGGAGAGGCAGTCAATGTGGGAATATGGCAGCTAAGATGGAAGACTTTGGGACATTTGTCACAGCAGAGCAGTTCTCCTCCGTTCTGGCACACCGCGCACCAGTCCTCATTGGGGTCTTCATCTGCTTCTGGGGTCTTCTCTGATTGCTGCTCACCTTGTGGCGTTTGAGACTGAACGCCTGTGCTGTCTGGAAGACTGGCTTTAGCATTGGTGTTTACCTACAGTAACACACAAAATTAAAATAAAAAAATACTGTGAAAAACTGTTATTTGTGTGTACCTGACAAAATACATGAATTTGCTAAATTTGCTCTTTTAAAAACAGGGGACAAAAACGTTGTCTTTGTTGTTAAGGTGTCAAATCAGAATAAATCTGATGTTCAAATCTATTCCATCTCTGATCTGGTGCAGAATGAGTAAAATCTTACAAAATGAACTTCACCGTCATCCTCTGGTTCATCTTTGATGACAATGACCGGCCCTGGAGACGACCTGCGTCTCCTCTTGGTGGAGGGGTTTGATGGGCCACTCTGGGGGGCTTCTACACGCTTCCAGGGGCCAGAACTTGGGGAAAAAAATTAAAGCAGCAAACAACTAAATGATTAGATGTGCATTTTGTGAAGGAAACAGCAAGGCAGTAAAAGATTGGAACATTTTCACACTGTGATGACAGCTTCATATACTAATGTAAATCCTTTTTTATATATATTTTTATTAAAAAAAAAGTATGTAAATGCACCACACTAATGTGGTATATTAAAAATATTTATATATATAACTCTGTTCAGCACATATATAAATCTGTTCAGCACAACTGCAAAAGCCTTTCATCTAACAGCTTTAATCAAACTTCCTATTTTATTTTCCTTATTTGGAGAGTCGTTGAGAGAAAAAAAAAGTTAAATTTGAATATTTCTTTACAAGTTCTAAAAGTAATCTTTACATCGCTCTCATTATAATAAATAAAGCTACATATGCTTGCAATGTTAACAGCTTCATTCATTTAATGGGAGCGATTAAATGTTGCAGACTTTTCCGCTAAGGAAACAATTATCTACACTATGATACACTTTCATCACCTCTCATTTACATCCTTGACTTGACAATGACATACCTATTGGTTACATTTCGAATGCTGGCCATTCCGTTGCATCAGTGCAAGTTGATAAGATATTTTCACGTTTTAATCTTAAATCTTTCAAGTACAACATAAAATCTACACAAAGCAAAATTTGTTGTATGTTAGGCATTTCCTGATTAACTAACAGAAAACAAACTAATGAATTAACTACAGAAAACAAAACACATAATGACTTAAAAGAACTCAAAACCTTGAATTAACGGAAGAATGTTTACCTGGTCTTTGGTTCTGATGATGTGACGGACATTTGTCTTACGGCATTTTTTTTTTTTTTTTTTTTTTTACTAAAGTTCAATAAAATCAAACACTATTCAGTAATGTATTAACAAAGCCATTTGATAACCGAGCATGACTAGGCAGCAAGCATCTTATGTCTCCAATCAACAAGACACGACAAGGTGGTTACCGATACCAGACAATATTTTTTGCTGAAGAAGTGTACCAGTTCGTTCTGTAGGTGTGGAGAGGTGACTGGGTTGATAACTGGGCCTCTGAGCAGACAGCTGCATGCTGGGATCAAATCTCCTGTTCAGGTACGACGTTACCTGCATGTTCTGCAAACAGAATTTTGCATATGTATATTACAAATGAGACTGTCGTAATAGCTGCTGAAAAAACTCATCTTTACCATCACAGAAATTGATTCAATTATAAAATATATTTACACAGAACTCTAACATTACTCCACATTCACAATACTACTGCTTTTACTGAATTTTGGATCAAATAAATGCCAGTCAAAAACATTTTAAAATCAAAAATTATTAAGAGTTGTTCATTTAGCGCAAAATCATTATACTGTATATGGCTGCTTGCCAATAATAAATAAATAATAACAAACATCTCCAGTTATTTCATTTCTGGCTCTCACTATAGTAAAAATCTAGTATTTTCCAAGTGCAGTGGTCAAACGATTAATGGATTAGATCAGCCATACCCCAAATAAAGTTGTGTTTACAATAATGTGTGTGTATTACTGTGTCTATTTTCGAGTATGTGATTATATAAAATACATCATATATTTTGAAAATATTTACATGTACTGTATATACATTTATATATTTATATTCTTATATTTTATATTACATATAAATATATTTAAAATATAAACAACATATTTTTCTTAAATATACACATGCATGTGTGTGTGTGTTTATATATTATATAATACATATATATATAATATGCACAGTATACACGCATATATTATGTAAACAAGAACTTTTATTTTGTATGTGATTAATCACGATTAATCGTTTGATAGGACTAGTATTTTTTTTTTCATTAAAAAAAGGTTACAGTTGTCACAATTACATTTTTTCTGACTGATTGTTCAACAAATAGTTGCAATAATGCAGAGAATAAATTATTTCAATTATCAGTTTTTCACCTGCAGATATAAACTATAGAGTACACTATATTCTTGCTATTAAGGCCAAACATAGCATTCAATTACCTTAAAGCTTCGAAGACAACAACAGTGCACGTGGAATGCCTGATGAATAAAAAATATATGAAAAGCAGAATATAAACTAGAATATTAAGCCAACCTATTATTTAAGAATGAGGTGTTTATTTTTAGAAATTATTATTTTATAATTATTATTCAATTGGATACGATTAAGAAGCAGCAAAATATTTAGAAACATTGCTTTCTTAATTATACTATAACTTAGGGCTGTGCAAATAATCAGTATGACGATTGTCAGTGCCATACTCATCAGTAAAAGGGCCCCCCCCCCCCCCCCCCAGGGGTCTGTAGATTAGTAGCTAAATCTCCAGCACCGTGCTTTCAGATAGAGACGCGGCCATCTTAAACACGAAGAGCCGTTCTAGAACGTATTTAATGCACAGCCCTACTGTAACGTAATTATATTGAGATACTACAAAGAATATTTGTACTTAAACATTATTATGTAAATAAAAACTGTAATCATAAAAACTTTGTGTCACAATTTGATTAATGTAGTTTCAGTATTTGATTCCATCATGAAATTGTGAACTACCCATAATCCACTACCAAATTAGATCCACTACAAAACTGCACACTTCAAATTCACTCAAAACAATCGATAATTTTTATAAAAGATACTTTTTTTTTTAACCTGTCAAGCAGGCACACTTTTCACCCAATGCTGATAACATGATGTCCGGCACACTCACCTGATTGAACGTCTGTGGAGAAGGAAGTGAAGCTCCACTGGAGAAAGCAGCACTGTGCGGATAGCGGGTTCTTGGCAGCACCTCCATCGGTTTAGCAGGGTAGGTGGACCCCGAAATTGATGATAGCAACCTCCTCAAAGTCTTTAAGACAACAACCTGGAAGAAAATACATGATTGTCTTCAGTCAATTAATGAGCATTATATTACATGCTACTACTAACCAGTTAAAAAGAGAATAATCATATGCGAATAATTCAGCCAAGCTTCAACCGGGCGCATTTATTTGATAAAAAATACAATAAGAAACTGTAATATTGTGAAATGTTACTATAATTTAAAATAACCGTTTTCTATTAAAATATATATTAAAATGTAATTTATTCCTGTCGAGGAGTAGCAAATCCAAATTTTATGACAGAACACTTTACTCCAGCTCTTTACGTTGTCACATGACTCCTGTAGAAATTATGCTAACTTTCCTGTTAATAATTAAAAATCACACTTTCAACTCGTAGAGCTAGCAGTAGGTTAGTTGCGGACTGAAGCACGGTGGTGGGCTCAGACGCCACCATATCATGACGTACCCCATGTTGAGCGCATGCCTGGGTGTAACGCCTTGCAGAGGTCTGGAGGCAGCTGAGCCACCCGCCAATGCCCATGGCGTCTATGTGCGAGGTGGCGCCCTGGACGTAGCCGACATAGACCATGCGATACATTGAACAGCTGTTGAGGCCGGTTGGTGGGTCTTTTTTTTGTTTTTTTTTTCTTTTTTTTGTTTTTTTTGTTTTGTTTTGTGTTTCCACACCGGTACGTTGGTGTACTGCGGGCAGAGCTTTCTCCACCTGCATTTGCCAGCCATGAGTCAACGTTTTCGGCCATATGCTGCTTTGCGCCTGCGCCTAGCGTGCTGCAATCTGCATGCTGCCTGGGACCGGTTCAGCAGGAACACATGTCTGGAAGAGACCGTGGCAATCGGGTCTAGGGCCTGGGTTCATTTGCTGGAAAGGAAATGGCTGTGGACCGCTGGGATGACGCACTGGAGTTTTCTCTACGACTAAAGAACCTGAGAAAAGATTCAAGAATATTTCCAGTTGATAACTTGTACATTTGCAAGAATTTCTCTCTTTTACACACGCAAGCCATTGAAAGTGCACTCCATTGACATTGGACATATTTGACACATGCACACTACTTAGTGGGCCTTTGTTTTCGAGTGCTGGAATCATTTGTGCATGTGCTGTTATCCATATAGCAGCACAAGCCAGAGCAGATACAAGTGCAGATACAATGTTGCAATAGTGTATAACTCGCACCAAACTGAAGTCATGAACCGCTTCTTTGCACACTTTCTTAAAATAATTTATTCTCAGTTTAAATAACCATTCTGTTTTTTCATGCTACTAAAATAGTCAATGTGAAGTCCTGAATTTCTAATCCGTAAACAGCGAATACTACTAAATTCATACAACTCCTTCTTCTTTGTCCGTAAGCAAGACCACTTTATAATTCTTGGACAGAATTACATCTAATTATCTCCCTCGTTGTAATTAAATCCAAAAAAGAGAGGTTTTGTTTTTTTTTTTTTTTTTTTTTTTTTTGTTTTTTTTGTGAATTAAATTAGTATAAAAATGGGGCGCATTGCTTATACTGCAAATTATGACACGTGTGCAACAAATCCGATAAACAGAAAAGCAAATAAAAATTAAAACTAAAAATAAAAGCTATAACAAAACCCACAAGCCATTAAAAACTTGTTAAGAGTACAATCACCGCTCACAAAGCTATTCGTAACCAGATACAGGAAAATTAGACGCAAGGAAATAGCAATCCCAGGACGAATCGACGGAATGTGCCAAGTTGGGGCAAAGATTCCATAATTTTGGCCGCCGCAACAACTAAAAGCCCTAATAGCCCAAAAGACCCAACCTGAAAGTTGAAATCTCAATAACTCTGCAGAGGACAGGATCTCACAAAGAACGTGAAGGAATGCTACAACTGAAGAATCTTTTTGAAAAGATGAAACAGGACCCTGATTATGAAGTGCAGCGGACCCAATACTGCCACCCTGTTGGAAAACTTGAGTACCTGTAAACAGGGCCCTACATGCACGAGCATTCTAGCCATCTGAACACACTGCTTCCTATCACTTAAATATAGTTGCAAAACCAAGAAATAGCTATACATCAGCATACGCCAATACAAGCCAATCGTTCAAATAAAACTGAATGACTAATAGTATCGAAGGCAGCACTAATATCTAGAAGAATAAGAATATACAGAAAACTAGAATCAGCTGCAAGGAGAAGATCATTTGTAATTTTAACAAGAGCTGTTTCCATACTATGTTTAGATCTGAAACCCGACTGAAATTGCTGAGATCATTACTTTGCAATCGCTGATTGGTAACAGTTAACAGCATTGTGACTGATTGAAGTAATTGGTTAAATGTAAGTATTTGTGAATAGTAAATGGTACGTTTTGCCTCTTTTTCATTTAGCCAATGTTGGTGTTTTAAAGCATTTTTAAAATATTGTTTTAAGAAGTATTTTCGCAATACAAAAAAAACCTATAAAGAACAATACAAGTCTTGTGACAAAAATAAAGACTATAATGTTCCTTTTTTTATAATTCAAGACGTGTGGGAAAACAGTAAAAAAACCCACGCGACCGAGCACGGGCGCGTCCTGAGAGTGATAGGATTTAGATTATTTAGTATTTAGAAAAAATAAGAAAAACCAAGATTTAAAATTCAAGGAAAAAAATAAAGACTATAGTGGTGTAAGGACTCTATCAATTTCTTCGTTTTTCCTCTTCTCCCACCTATCCCACATCTCACAATTAATCAAGGTTGGCATTTTTGAGGTCTTAAATTTTTTCCCAGTTTCAAAACATTACTCGTTGAAAACCAGTTTTTGTAAGAATCTTACCAAGATCCACATTTGAGGCCCAAAAAGCAGATCGACTTTGAAACCGAACCAAACTCTGGGGAACATATGAGATGCTGCACTTTGCTCGCATGAGGTACTGGATCTGACAAGTTATCTGAGATGAGAAAAGGAAGGAGAGACCATCATCCAAACAGCAGGCTGACCACAATAAGTACATTCAACATAATTTAATCTAATTGTGATTATTTGAGTTAACCGAGATCATTGTACACATCTTGCAAAATTTAGATTAAAAAAAATTCTAATCACACGAAAGAGATTTTATGTTTCGTTGATAGTAGAAAGACACTTACCAACCGCTTACAGTACAGGAGGGCTGTTCCACTTTTACTGGCTGTGGCCCATTTTGTGAAGTTAATCACATGATCAAGATGTGTGGAGAGGGATGTCACATCCTGTTGTTGCTTTTTCAAAAGGGTTTCATGGTCCTTTGTGATTGCCTAAATAAACATGCTTATGTAACCTCACACAATTCACAAAGATCAAATTTGACTGCGGTGCTTCTCAACTGGTTTAGCTCCAGCATAAAGATTTTACATTAGACATCAAATGGTGACCAAAAACGTGTACCAAAATTGTACTGATAGCATGTGTTTTGCTGCAAGTCAAGCCTATTTATTGTAGTCTAGTTGGTATTTTCTTCTACTTTGTGTGTTTTTTTTTTAATTGTTTGTGAGGATGCTTATATTTTACTTTGTCAATTACGCTCTATTATTAAGGTTTTATGACTAGCATTTGGTTTTGTTTTTCCTTGCTGTACGTAGTCCATAATAACCTAAGACAACCAGTTGGGAAGCACTGCTCTTGATGATGAAACACTGGACACTACCTCAAGTTGATTGACCAATAGCTTCCCCTTCCTGTTGATCTCCATTATGAGATTGCAGATAGATTTTTTAATTTCATTAGTCACAGTCTTGCGGTTTTCATCCACCTGCTGAAGACTGACAAGAACAGGAAAAATATGCCATAAAAATAAATAAAATGTGTTTTTACATACTACAGCAGTGTATGGCCGGTTGATGAGCAGCATATTGACAGTTATGGGGAAGGGGCTTGCTTAAGCTCAGATTATTAATATCGAATATACATTGCGAAAATAAATATTTCCAGATGAAATAGTCTTGGTAGATGAAGTCGGAGCAATATGCTAGAAAAATGTGTATTCACTATACATTCACTATAGCAGGGTTTCCTGAACCCATTAGATGTCAAATATTTACTTGAATTTCCACTCGGAGATTTCATGTTAACATTTCATATAACATCTGATCTAATTAATTATTAGCTTCTCATTAACTCAAGAACCCCCTGCAGAACCAAAAATACTGTACTATAGAAATGTTTATTAATTCCCATGCCATTTCTAGGTATTCCATTGAAAAAATAACAAAGTTACTGTATATCTAGGTATGCCATGTAAGTTGGGAACTCTGGCTTTAAAAGGTTATAGGCTGCTTTAATATTCACTATAAAATAAAAATAAATAAATATAACATACCCATTGTTTATGGTATTAGATATGTCCTCTATAACTTTCTTCTTTTCTTGAAGTTGGCAGGTCATATTTTCCAGATGTTCCTTGTGGTTTTTATATGCATCTTCTAGAAATTGGTAACTGTATTGGGAAATTATGTTAGCTATGTCTATGATATTTTCATATATGTTACAGCAACACACATCTATAGGGCAATGAACATCTATATACTCTATGACACTGAACAGGACAAAAAATGAAAATGCACACTGTTTCAGAAGAATTAAGGAATGCTTACCACACTAGACTTGTATTAACATTTAGTTCACCCAAAAACTAAAATTCTATCATCATTTACTCACCCTAAAGTTGTTCCAAAATTTGTATGACTATCCTTTTTAGCTGGAACAGCAGATGAGACCTTTTAAAGAATGTTGGTAAACAACAGTTTTGATGACCACTGACTTTCATTATATGCGCCACAAAACACACAAACACAAACACACACAAACTCAATATTTCATACTTCTTTCATGATTCCCTAGAAAAAGTAAATAAAAAAAAAAAAAAATAAGTTTAAAAAAAGTAAATGACAGAATTCTCATTTTTGGGTCACCTATCCCTTTGAACATTATACATGAGACTAGTGTGGCAAGAATTCCTAATTTATTCCTTTAATGCTATCATTATTGTGGGCCGTACTTATGGTCCTTGTGTTTGAGTAGCTGACAGTCTCTGCAGGTGAGGCGATCGCAGGTTTCACAGAAGAGCTTCAATGGCTCCTGTCTGTGGATGTCACAGAAGACGGGCTTCTGTGTGGAAGCACCCATCGCCTCTGTAAACAGGAAGACAAGCTCATGCTCATCTGTGTAACTTCAGAAATGCACTCCAGCAAGTTTGCAAAGTTCATTTACAGAAGTTGCAGTAAAATACTATAATCAGTAGTGTAACTAAGAAGTATTTGGAGACTAAAGTCACACCTAAAAATGTCTGAATGTCACTGCACTATATACAAACCCCCTGCCCTACTTCTCACAAGCTGATATCATTTCCAAAAGTTTAGGGTCAAACCTGAGGACATTTCGGTAATTTGCCGAACTGTGTGATCTCTGGTGAACTTCACACGCTGGTGAGCATCGATGCAGGTGACGCACAGAAACTCTGCGCATTCCACGCAGAAACCGGTGGCCTCTGTGTTATCGTCACAACTCATGCAGAGCTGAGAGCAAAAGAGGCAAAGATGCATTTCATCAGAGACATTATTTCATTCTAACATTTACTAGTCTGATACATACAGTTCCTTTAAGGAGGTGTAGTATAAACACTGGCTGACAGAAGTAAATGCACACCTGACAGCTCTTCTCCATTGTGCTGCTCGGCACTTCCACAGAATCCTTGACAAAGAAATTCTCCAAGACCTCAACATCCATACACTCCTGCTGACAGACTGGACAGCGGATCATGTTCACTAATGCAACACAAAAGAGGCAAGAGCGGGGAAACAATAATTCATACCAAAGACCACAGGAATGCTATGATACACAAAAGAGAACATACATAGTGCATCTCACTATAATTAAAGAATGTCGTGACAGTTCATTATTTCATAATTCAAGCTCAAATTGCATGAAACTTGTGCTATTACCCTAATAATCTCAATGCACACAGAGCGTGAAGCTAGTTAGTCTTTGGTTCGTTTAATTACGTGCCAGATTTTGACGATCATCGACAGCCTATCACAAAACCCACAATTCACTATCTCAACAAATTAGAATATGCTGACATGCCAATCAGCTAATCAACTCAAAAAAACCTGCAAAGGTTTCCTGAGCCTTCAAAATGGTCGCTCAGTTTGGTTCACTAGGCTACACAAACATTGGTTCCCCCTCGCAGAGGACTGATGATCTGACATGCTTAGTCCAGAACGACATATCATTGTATCACATCTTTAACAAGGAGCGGTAAGCCATCAAACATGCATGGCCACCCAATAGAAGCCTGAGCCCTCGGTCACAGAGATAGACTGTATCCAAGCCATGCTTACAGAAAGTTGATGTAGCCGAAGCCGCAAAAGTGTGGAAGAAAAGATGACCCACAACCAACTGAGGAGAAGCGCAGCCTTAGAAGGATGGCGCTCAAGCAAAATTACGCCTTTTTTTTTTTTTTTTTTTAGGCATTCAAGAATCTGACGTTGAAATTAACAAAGGACGGAAGGAGGCGTTGACTGGGTCAAGGCCAGCAAGCAGCCACCACACACAGACGTGATCAAGAATTTGGCCTGAAAGTTGTCGTAGTTCCTTCTGTTATAAGCAACTCCATGAACCACAGACACGTCGAGGCAGGTTTAACTGTTTAGCATGCCTAAGGAGAGAAAAAGGAACTGCGACGCTGTTGCCCAGTAGCGGCTCCAAAGTCGCTCTTTTCGAGATGAGAGCCAATGTTTTGATATTTACATTTGGGAAGCCAGGTTCTAGATGCGTGGTGTGACAGGAAGAAGTAGGCAGAAGCTCATTAGCCCAAGTGCTTGCAAGCTCTTAGCGTAAGTAAGTTTCCATTACAGTCTGTGATGATTTGGCGCCTCACCAAAAGTGCCAATGTCATCTGCTGGTGTTGGTCCATTGTGTTTTTTTGAAAAACAACATCACTGCACCCATTTACCAAGAAATTATGAAGCACTTCATGCTTCCTTTTGCTGACAAGCTTTATGGAGATGCTGAAATCCTTTTCCAGCAGGACTTTTGGACCCCCTCTGCCCACAATAGCCCAAAGAGCCCCACCAAAAGTTGGTTAGATACGCCCGATGTGTGTTTGGTGAGCTTGACTAGAGACCAGCAAATCACCAGACCTGCAACCCCACTTGAGATATCTACTGGGGTAGTTATATGCTCAAGCAGTCGAACGAAAGCTGATGAAGAAACAGTAGATGCACAAAAAATGCAGATGGCAGCTCTGGAGGGCACTGTACAAAGGAACCTAAGACGACTTACACTACCACGCTCAGCAGTGCCACCACTGATCACCTCCATTGCCTATCGCCAAGTGAGGGCAGTAATATTAAAGCAAAATGGTAGACCGCTTTTACCAGTAGGATTGAGTATCATGATACAGTAACATGAACCGATACTTTCCAGAAAGGCCAACCTAATTCAGCTTAAAAATGTTTTTTCTTAGCCCGCCCTTCTCGATGCAATATGCGTCGATTCTTTTTTTTATAATTTGTTAACTGTAGCATTTAAGTGACATGGGGGGGCGTTTTTGTGAAATGACTGTTGCAAATCACCACAATTAACGAACCAAAGACTTAAACTAACTTCCACTCAGATCTGTGCGTGCCCCCACTCGTTGAATTTGTTTAATACACGGAGTTTCACAATTTGAGAGTTAGATATTACTGCCCCAAATAAGTGATGTGGAACTTTTCCACGCACATATCATAAGTTTATTGAGATAGCCACCTGCTACATCTTGCAAACATATGCATCGCAGTTTGTGAGATACAGGTACGCGTCACATCTGTTTATCAAATATCCATTATATATTTGACCCCATATATTTAAATTGATAGCCATCAGCACTTTTTGCATTTAACATAATGGCCATTTTATTTCTTTGTTCTAGCAGCCTTTGGGACTTCTGGCTACTGATATACTCAGCAACTCTTCCGTACTTTCACTGCGCTGTATTAGCTCATGTGAACGCCAACGTAGCACCACTACCCTTTTTGGGCATGAACTGAGTCAGTAAAAGAGACAGCAAAGCGAACTGACTTATCATGCTAGACGGCTAGTTTTGCTGCTGAGCCGGCTGCTGGCGAGCGCCAGTCCTTTAATGAGCTATCGAGTAAGCATCTCTATTACAGATTATGGAAGTGCCCCAGGGCCAGCCGGCAGTTAGTTTAGTTATGGGCAGTGAACTCTCACTGCCCTGCCCTTGAAGCAGACGTCTTTGACACACGAGGACACTACGTCCATCAGCAGCCATCCATCATCATCCTCACACTGAACGCTGAGTCATCCGCGGCGTTACTTTCCCACAGCCTCATTCTCCACGACTGATCACAACCATCATCGACTCTACATTGCTTCTCACTTCTCTTACTCCCCCATTCATGTTATTGCAAGTCAATGGTCCAGACATTCCACGCGCAAAGCAGAAACCATCTCAGGTTCAGCAGCCAGTACAGCTCGCTCCCCCTGCCTCGCTACTGCATGTCTCCGCAGCTGCTTGCGGGAGGGTCTTACGTAAACCTATCGAAAATGAATCTTCACTGAGCCTTAATGATATTAGAGATGGAAATACCGATTTCCCGCCTTATTCGCTCAATTCTATCGTCAATAAAGTTCATGATTAAATGAATACGGACAATCCACTTTCCCCGAGCCTAAGTGTTGTCATACGTTGCCAGCCACCAGACACGAGAAATGAACATGGGGTCACCTTCGCGCGCACAAAAATAGGACGTCGCTACGTTGAGCATCAATGCGTGTGATGAGCTGACTGTGTTACCCTGACTAGTCGGCCGGATCTGGTGTCGAGCCGACAAATAGCCTCATCGAGGCAGGCAAAAACGCCCATAAATAAAAGCGTTTGGTAATCGAGTATAAATGACCCGAATAGAACCGCTTTTGGATCAACAACGCCCGTAACTTTCACTATAAATTATAAAAGTAATAAGTGCCAGATGAATACAAGTAAGCAATCGAGTTATGTGATAGCTTCTATAATTTTAATGCCTGATTTTATTCTTGTTTTGTTTTAAACAGCTAAAAAAATCTTAGGTAATATCATATCTATTTTTGCTTTTTTTTTGTCCTGACAGTATTACGAAGGAAAACCTCGACTTTTTAACGTCACACTTTCTAACGTTGTGCCGCGAAAAACATAACGTTTTAACGAACTAACAGCTCACTATTTGACAACAAACTAAATGGGACTGGAAGTGATTGTGTTACACTATATGCTGGACAGACCCCCAATCTTCAGCCCCCTGGCTGCGGACCATTTACAGTTATTTTAATAATAATAAAAAGAAAGAAATTGTACTATTGTATTGTATTTCAATGCAGATTCCTTCAGTGTAGGAAACAGCAGGGTTCATTTATTTATTTATTGAGAAATAAATAGGCAGGGCTGCATAATAGCCTATTGATGTAATCTGGATTAGCCTATCAAATTTGTTATTAGAGTAAATTACCATTTATAATGCACATAATCAGATTACAGTTACAGTTACTTTTTGTATGGAATTACATGAATTAAGTAGTTATTCACACAATGAGCAGTAATTGTTTTTTAGCTTCTGACTATATTAAACAATATTGATATAAGCCACCATAGTAAATGGTTATGCTAATTATTTGCAAACCATGCCTTATGAATGCGGGCTGCCGAAATAAAGCACCTCTCATAGCAGTTAGATCAATGTATCGAAACACAAATAACCTTAACGGTGGCTGGATGCTTTAGGATGTGAGACATCGCTTAGTTTAATCATATCAATATCCAGTGCCTTACAGTTCGAGTCTGCGAAGTCTGGACAAAAATATTTCTAAACCTGCTCAATGTCTGTTGAAATTTTTAGTGCTATAATGTTTGTTCATGTAAATGCACCAAAGATTATTTAAACGATTTGTGGATAAAGGCCAGGTCCCTTGTGTCATGCACACAAATACCAAATACCCCCCTAAAAAGCAGCTTGCTGGGCCAATTACACGCAAAGGATAAGTCATGGAGCAGATACCATTTAGCCACTTGTGGTACTAAAATTTTTCAAATAGAAAGTCGAATAAATTGAGGGCAAGTTCGAAAATGCTATGCTTTAAGCGTCTGTTCTGGCTTCGTTCGCAGCTAGATTTTTTTCGGAACAGTGGGGCAGTATAATTTGCTCCATTGGCTTCAGAATGAGCCCTTTAAGACAAACGCAACGGTGACCTGCGGTGACGATATATCAAAAGTTATAAGCGTGAAGCCGTTGAGCAATGCGCCAAGAGCAGCTATCAAATCTCAGCCCCTACCATACTGTGATTTGGATTGTCTGCTGCTTTTGAGCACGCAGTTAATGTTCTGCCTGAACTCCTCCAATGTCCACCCTCTAATAGATAGGCGCATCTACATGGACAGCCACTCCAGTGGCCTCAAGTACTATCTCAGGCTAGCCGTCCTTCCAGGGCTTCTCGTCGTATCTTGCCGAAGGGGTGAGAGTTGTCTAGCATCACACTTCTTGCTACTGGGGTTCCGTCAAAGAGCTCAGGCTTGCGACCACTTCTCTTCTCCATCTACATTGTCATCATTAGGCATACCTGTTCATTCAGCAAAGCATGCTCTTCCTATCATTGCCTATGCGAATGACACTCAACTCTAGCCTCTTATTTAGAAACCAGACGCATAGGGTTCTGATCAGTTTTTTTCATTTATAATTTTTTGGTTTTTTTTAAAACCTTGCTATGTCGCTACTGTGCTATTTGGACTACTGAACTTGTCAACGCACTTGTATACGCCGTTGTCTTT
This sequence comes from Sinocyclocheilus anophthalmus, assembly GCA_018155175.1. Taxonomy (NCBI): domain Eukaryota; kingdom Metazoa; phylum Chordata; class Actinopteri; order Cypriniformes; family Cyprinidae; genus Sinocyclocheilus; species Sinocyclocheilus anophthalmus. The sequence continues at coordinate 33,298 of JADLZN010010497.1, forward strand.
CTTGTTGTCTGATGATTGCCTGCGAATTGTGTCCTACTTCTAATTTGCAATTAGCTCTGCCAAATGATAATATGAAAATATATTGGATGATGCATATTAATCTAAGACACATTGTGCCGCGGGAATTCTTTTTTGCATCCACGTAGCTTAAGCACCATCTGGCAACTACATGAATGAAACAAGCGAAACAGATGTCTGCGATACGCCCCATCATAACCACGGTTCTATGACTGACACAGAACTTTTAGCAACTATATATTTTGTATTATATAGTATATAATAAGTTAGAAATATATATTGTGTGTGTCATTAAGTTCACATTTTTAGTGAAAGCTTGTATATGAGCTCTTTAAAATGAGGACATTCATGAGTGTGCTCACTGAGATATGCCCATCTGGTGAAATCATGTCGCAACGCATGGTTATATGCGATAACCAATGTTTAATGCCAACTGCTACCCACTGCATGAAAACCTCTTGAAATTAAGTACAAACAAGTTTTTTAATAATACATATGCTAGCGAGCAATATGGTGTTAATTAGCCATTTTATTAAGGCACAAAGGCCACAGCTGCACCCTAGTGTGTACAGTGAGGTGGTTTGGGTCAACATTAGTACGTTCAAAATCTGTTCCAAATGTTCAGGTTTGGGGAAGGGGGCGTGATAAAACAAAATTAACATTGTAAAGTAAGTAAAAAAAAAAACACAAATCCAAAAAAAAAAAAAAACAATTACCACAGCCATTTACTTATCAGTTACATTCATTTAAAACATTATATTGAAGATGTACACTTTTCTAACTCACTGTCGCAATTGATAGCTTGAAAAGAAAAAAGTACAGTATTGGATTTTTTTTCCCTATAAAGAATTTAGCAAGCAAACAACATTTTTCTTTTTTACCTTTTTAAAGTCTGGATAGTGGTAAATCAGCAAGTTGAAGAGAAAAGACAAAATCTACAAGAAGTTTAAATGTTCTAGATGGATTTTAATGTTGCATTTTTAAGAAAGATACAGAAGATATGAATGACAGAAGAATGAGACTGTATAAGAATGACACAAGCCCATTGATTACAAGAAGTACAAAGGTCTTTGGACATGTAGATGCTTGATGAAATTGTAAATAAGTTATTAAATAATAAAGAATTTCTTTTTTTTTCTTAGACGTAAAATAAAACTAGTATTTTAAAGATTCTACATGCACAACACCTTGCCAAAAGAAAAAAAGTGCTAACATATCAGATTGTTAGGGAAATGAATCAGTGCATGTGTGTTTTATAAGACTGGACATTATTGTTTGGTACCCATTTGTAATAATTTGTGAATATTTTCAACAAGTCAATCTGGCATCTTTTGGCCCCTAAAGTCTGCCGGCAAAGGATGGACTTACAAATCAACCCTTTCAATAAGGAACAAACTGTTAAAGAAATGACTTGACAGAGCTGTAGAGCAGTCGCAGGTGAGTGTAGCTGTGGGAAGTGGCAGTTCTTACACAGAGGAGGGCGAAAGAGGCCGTTATCAGTCCCAGGTATGGTAAAAGGGGGTAAGTGTGTTTAACCGGAAGTACAACAGCCTCCAGCAGGCATGGCAGTCTGGGGCTCATCGTCAACAATCTGTACGCCTCTCCGGGCTGTGCTTGTGTGACTCGCGCCGTTCCCCCTTGACCTCTCCTCTGCCTGAGCGGTCTCCATCATGCCTACAGATACCAGTGAAAATGACAAAAATTAAAGACCGATAAGTAATGAACTATAAAATAAAAAAAATAAAAAATGTAATAAACTTTATGAAGTAGTGTTACATGACGCTCATACGACTGTGTGAGACAGGGTTTTAAAAACCTCCTTGGTTCTGTCATACGTAGGACTCTTATCCATTTAGTTTATGAAACTGACACCTTTCAATTAAAAGAGTCAATAACCTTTTTTGGAAAGACAATTATTGAGAAAAAAACAAAGTCGTCATCTACATTTATTTTTTGACAAAAGCTTTTTTTTGTTTTTTTTTAACACCTTTTTTAAGCAAAGTTTACAACACCACTGCTGTGAAATTTTACTGGTGATTTGATAAATGAAATCCTGACAAATAGTTCTGGAGATTTAAAGGGGTCATATGATGCGATTTCAAGTTTTCCTTTCTCTTTGGAGTGAACAAGCTCTTGGTGCATAAAGAAGATTTTTAAAGTTGCAAAGACTAAAGTCTAAATTCCAAAGAGATATTCTTTATAAAATTTGAGAGTCAGCCACGCCTTCCTAAAACGTCTCATTCTAACACGCCCCCACATGTCTACGTCACTAAGCGGGAATATTTGCATAATGCCGCCCAAATGTGCACGCAAAGAAAGGAGTGGTTTCAGTAACCGCAGTAGTGTTGATGAAGCCATGTCAGGGAGACGCTGTGTGTTTCAGTGCGGAAGCAAAAGCACTTTATTTGGCCTTCAAGAAGTAGAGGCCCTTAGGAATCAGTGGTTAAGATTATTTCCAACAGAACAGCCAAAACCCACGATGTTCGAATTTGTGCAACGTATGTTTGGATGACAGTTTTTTTTTGAACTAGAAGGCGTGACAAGGCTGGTGTGCACAAGGCTATTTCTAGAAACAAAAAAGGTAATTCGACTTTGCATATGACAATCTAAGGCTTCTGAATCAGCTACTTTTTTTTTGTTATTAGTTTAAGTATTTGCTATGACTGTTCAAATGCGGAGTTTTGCACAGCGCAGAGGAAAGCGTAGTGTGTGTGTGTGTGGGTGTGTGAGAGGGGAACAGGGTCACATCACAGGAGCGTGAACTGTCTGTCAGAAATCATAGCACGTCAGCTGTCTTACCCACGGCTTGTGTACTGCATCATCACTGTGTCTAACACGCGACTCTGTTGCCCTTTCGGGCCTGAACTGATGGTAAAACTAACAACATCATTAACTGTCTTGATATTTACTTTGAAAGCTGAAGTTGCGATTATGGTAAGGGGCGTTACATTCCGACGAGTGCTTGTGGTGTTCGGCCAATCACAATGAACTGGGTCAGCTGGCCAATCAGAGCACTGCGCTTGTCAAAGGAGGGGGCTTTGTTGAACACGATGTGTTTGAGAGAGGCGGGGCATACAGGAACTACAATAATGTACAGTATTTGAAAAATAAAGCATGTCAACATATTCTGTTACACAAATACACACAAGTAATGATCTTTAAAATGGCACCATATGACCCCTTTAAGTCTACAAAGATTTAACACAATACAGGCTCACCAGACAGGCAAAGTGATAAAAAAAAAATTATCTATATCCTATATTTAACAATTGTCTATATTATTTTATTATTATTACAGAAATAAACACAAAACGCCAGTGTTGCTGTGTGTTTGTAGGTCTGCACAATGGGATATCATATCAATCATTATCAAAACTATAAAATAATAATAAATAAGCAGGTAGACGATGAGTTTTGTAGAGCCAGAATTTACTGCGCGGTCCTGAGCGCTCTGAGACCACTGAAAACTAGCACAGTCAAATCATCTTAATCGCATCAAATATAAAGAGTATTATGTATTTATATTACACACAGGATATCTTTTCACAATAGTATTATTAAGATATTTTATATAATTGTAAAATAATAAGGTATATCACAATGTATATATAAATACAATACACATACAAGAGATGTTTTGGGGGAAAATTTACATTATAAAATAGTACACACACACACATATTATTAGAACAAAAACGTTTTATTTTGGATGCGATTAATCATTTCACAGCACTACTGAAAACATAATGAGCTGCTTGTGTGTGAAAAAACAGTGCCATGTTGCACTCTGAAATACACAATTTTGATTAATCATGAAGCCTGTTGTGTTATGGAAAACAGACAGACTGACCGTATACACAGCATTTAAAAATAACGTACGTTTACACAGGTCCAGAAACAGCTCCTCAATGCCTTTGTTTAATTTGGCTGATGTGTGATAGTGTTTTGCCCCCACTGACTCTGCGTATCTGAAAAAAGACAAAAAAAATTATAACTGAGGACATAAAAACTATTTATACAGATTTCCCAAAAAGCACTTAAAAGGTGCTGTAAGCATTTTTTTCTAATATCATTAATAAAATGTCCCTGACAGCTAAAAGATTGGTCAATATTTTTTTCAAAATTGTACATTTTGCTTCACCTAAATGTATGATTGTTTCAGAGATGTTTAGAAAACAGGACATAAATGCAGATTTAAAAAATATTTTTGGAACAAATGTTTGTCTTAGATTAGACAAGAGTAGGCTGATATTAATGCATTTGTATGTAAAGATTGTGGCACTTAATGAAATACATTTTCAAATGCAAGACAGAAAAGATCACCATATTCCTTCCATATACAGTGGTATAACAAGTCTGAACACCTGTTCATGAAATCTGTAAAAACCTGAATCCAGGATGACAGAACTTTTTCCACCTTTAATGCAGAATTAAAACAAACAAAATTCAAGTAACAAACAAATAGAAACTTTTAAGGAAAAACAAGAACGACTTGAATGACCTGACTGCAAGTATGTGGACACCCTTCAACTAAATACTTGGTTGAAACCCCTTTTGCTTTTAATTGTTTTTTTTGAACAACAGTCCATCAACATAGCACATCTTGATTAATAATTTTTTCCCCACTCTTCCTTGCAAAAGAGCTCCAGATTGATCACATTGCAGGGGGATCTCCCGTGTATAGGCTGTTCAAGGCATTCAAGTTTTTTCAAATGGACTTAGATCTGGGTTCTTACTCCGCAATTCGAAAACATTATTTTTCTTCAGAAGCCATTTGTGTTTATTACCATCAAGCTACCATCAAACTGAAAGATGAAATTCAGTTAATATTATGGCCCAAAAGTTTAATTTGGTTTCATCAGACCATAAACATTTTTGCCATATGGTTTGGGCAAAATTTAGGTGGGCTTTTTTTTGGCTTCCGTCTGGCCACCCTACCCCATAGCCAGATATATGAAAAATAGACTGTTGTAAGCAAGTAATTTTGATTTAAATAATGATATCACATTAATAAAAAAAAAATGGTGTGTATATATCAATCACTTTTACAACTTTACTTTTCAGTGAGAGTTTGCATGTGATTGGCTTATTCCATGCCTCCATTATAAAAGGGTGTGCACACTTCTACAACCAAGTGCATTTAGTTTTTACATTTTTTTCTTTTTTAACATTCATTTTGTTGGTTTCAACATTACTTTAAAGGTTGAGAAAATATCTAACTTTCTGCATTGTTACATCTCAAAAAGAATAAAAAAAACCTTGAACAGGGGTGCATAGACTTTTTATACCCACTTGTGTGGACTGATCTTGTGATTGTTTTAATCATGTGACCAGTCTTTTAGTGCATGTGATCTTCATACATCCTTAGTCAAAAGTATAATTTACCATATTTAGCCTGAAAGACATTATAGATTATGAATATATAAAACTGCGTGTTTACATTTTTAATATATACAAAACCAAAATACATAAATAAACTGTAGTCATATAAACATTTTGTTGAGTACGATGGCTATGCTACGTTTACATGACAATGGTGTAGTCAAAAACGGAAAAGTTTTTCACTTGCGTTTTTAAAAAGTTTCACGTAAACACGACAATGTTTTCAAAACGATTCGCGTTTACACAAATCCGCGGAAATGGCCAAAAACGCTGTATTACGTATGCCAGGCCAGTAGTTGGCGCTGTCACCTTGTTAGTAAACAGTACCGGTAGGGAAGTGACGATTATATGACGTATATGATGCGTCTCAGCTGTTGTTGGTTGTAATATTGGTGAAGTAAATCCACACTTTGCTGAAGAAGCGTTAGCAAACTCTTGAGCAGCAACAACAGTACCATATACTCCGCCAATGTTGTGTATGTTTGTTCGCGTTTGCCTTTAAAATCGACACGTACTGCGCATGTCTACATACCTAACACGTACTATGCATTGCGCAAGACGTCACCATTTTCAAAGATTCCCGTTTTGGGTGCTTACACGAAAACGACAACGGTGGCGTTTTCAAAAACTTGCACTTTAAAACCCATTTTCAAAAATATGCGTTTTCAGTCCCCAAAACACAGTTGTCATGTAAATGAACAGTCAAAACGCATAAAAAGTTTGCCGTTTTTTGATGAAACCGTAGTGTAAACGGCCCCTATGTCTTAGGATGCTTTGACCAATACAGCCTTTTACAAGCCAAATCTGATTACTAATGAACAAACACTTGCGGATCCTTATAATTGAACTATTTATTTATTGGCACATATGTAAGATTTTTTTTTATTAAAATATCCAAAAATCCCTTAGCACACTTTGATATATTGTTGTGTACTTACATTATCCCAAATTTGTTTCGAGAAAGTTAATCCAGAGCCTATAGCACTTGAACTAGGACACGGGACTCCGTGTCATAGTGTCATGTGTGCGCCTTAATGAACGTCATACACCCTCGATTTTGGTTTCGTTTGGTAGAAAACATAGGAAAACACCAAAGACGCTTCATATGACTAGGCGTTTATTGGGAAATGTGGTGACGGCCCGTCACGTTAGAGTCAGCATTATAAACAGAACGTTCAAAGCATTAGTATGGATAAAACAGACGCCCGTACTTCACTGCTTCGGAGGAGCGGGGATATGCGGTCGACGTGGCAAATAAAAGTCCGCTGCTTTCGAGCCGTGTGTAGACTCGTTCAGCCGGCCTTGTTTCACTTCGACGGATGTCAGCTCACCCTGATTAATACGAAGACGGAATAAAATCTTTAAAACATGGCTCTATCCGAACAGATTTTGCCCGCGTCCAATCGGATTGCACGGATATTTTTCTGTGTGTGGATTGACGATGACAAACTCCAATCCAATAGTGATTGTCCTTGCCGAAACAACTGACAAGCACTGTCGGAAATGTAAGCCCTTACCATAAGCGCGCGTTCATCTTTCAAAAGACAATGTAAAGACAGATGCCGGAAATTTGGGTGAACGGTGCGTTGACAGACACAGTGATGAAAGTGGTATGTGTTGCATACACAAGCAACGGTTAAGACAGCTGCTTACGGTTGAGGGGACCCCCCAACTCCCCCTCTCGCGCACTCTCTCTCGCCTTCCTTTCCTGCTTTTTCGTCGAACCATTTGGGCCGGCATTACGCAAAGTATTTCACATAGTGGGTAGATATGTGGGGCGTGTAGAACGGACCGTTTTACGTGGGGCATGGCAGAGTCTAACTTTGATAAAGAATATTCTCTCTGCAATCGTCAGGGATCGTATCTATGCACCAACAGTTTGTAACACTCCAAAGAGAAGGAAAACTTGAAATCGCATCATAGGACCCCTTTAAAATAAAAATAAGGTCATACAAATTAACAAGATGCATAAGACTTTTAAGATTAATACTACTACACAAAAATCTAAAAAAACATTCAGGTGATACATTTTTAAATACATACGTTAAACATCTCTGAATAAAACTATTGTCTATTCACATTAAAAACAGTATAGTCCAATAAAAAATGTTTAACAGTCATTTACTGTAGTTTGACAAGGAAGGCATAATGGTGGTGGCTCACCTTTTAAAGAAATAACTATGTGTGAGTCTTACATGCCCTAAACAGTGCCTGGTAAAAAACAACTTGATCATACCTAGATTTTAAATGAATAAAAAAAAATGTTCTTCTTATACTAGGATTTATTTCATGTAACTTACTTCCATGGCATTCATCACATTCCATCTGCCACATGTTATTCATTAAAGAGTTTATAAATCTTAGGGTAGAATTTGACACTCCTCCTTGACGTCTGCTTTCTCATTACCAGATAAGCTATCAACTTTAGCTAACAATTTTAATTATGGGATGGTGAAGATTAAGAAATTTAGTTCTTGTCCATTTTCTATATTTTCCAAGGCCAGGAGTAAAGCACGAGCTTCAAGCTGTAAAAATAGAACTTTGTCCTGGGATTCGCATGCCATGACACTGATATCTAATTACTGCTGTGTCGGTCAATTTGCATGTACAAAACCACACATTAAACAGAAAGACAAGGTTTCTTTCATATGGTCTGTTATCCACAATGCAAATTTTAAAATCCTGTAAAAACATGAGAAGTACATACCCCTCTGCTTCCTCCACTGAAACATGTCGGTCTTTTTGTCAGGTCAATTTTATTGCCTAAAAAAGATCTTATAGTAACGATTCACAGCGAGAACATAAATATAGACCAAAATATTTCAATCGATATGAAGTCACGCTAGCTTTATCTCTTATACAATACAGATTGTTTCAAAGCTGCTTAAAAGTAAAAAAACAAAAACAATTAATGATGCAAACTTTATTAAATATAAGACAAATCCAAACTCTGCTGTATAGCAACTCTAAATAATCAAAGGATTTCAAGTAAATCCTTTTTTAAGGTTGTGCAATCAAGTTTAATTGACAAAAATATTTGAAGACAGTAGATTAAAATTACATTCCCATAACTGTAAATCAATTTCTGTGAGTTTCCCAGGCTATTACTATTTTCAAATTCTCTCATATTTTCTACAACCAGGGCAACCCTGTACCATGTTTATATCTATTTGGCTAGAGGCCAAAACTAGAGGGGAAAATAAAAAAAGGCTAGACCAAATAAATAAGCAACAAACATGTTAAGACACAAAACATGTTAATAAATGATGAATGTTACTCACCTACTATACATAAACAGATCTCATTCCCCAACATTTTCCTTAACTCTTTTACCCAGTTCTTCACCTGTCAAGAAAACAAAAGTTAGTCCGATATATACAGCAAGAACAAATAATGAATCATATTTACCGCATTTATCTAAAAGCTACAGCAATGCCATTGAAGAACCAGCTTTGTTTCCCCCAAGAACCCTTTTTTCTTAGTGTGAAGAACATTTAAAAAAATCTAAAGACTACAGGAAAAGATAGCAAACCTTGTTCTGACGTAAAGAACTTCGTGGAATGAAAAGGTTTAACGGTGGTAAAGGTTCTTTGTGAAAGCATGATGCATTAAAGACAGTTATTTTTTAAGAGTGTATGCTTGGGGTTTATTGCACTATTAGAGAGAGCAGTTGATACACCTTTATTGTTGGTTTCAATATTTATTAATGATTTTGGTCTCTTTAAGGCCCAATCCCAATTCTACAACTTAGCCCTTCCCCTTTCCCCTACCCCTCCGTTTCGCGCGTTTACGTGAAGGGGTAGGGGTGTCTAGATTCTCTTTTGGTTGGAGGGGTAGGAGAAGGGGAAGGGCCAGATAGCCCTTCAAAAGAAGATTTTTCGGGACCACACTTCAAAAGAAGGGGTATGTTGTAATATACTCAGCGCAAACGGCATCAGGGCAACATGATGCCGAGTTTGTGAACAAAAGACCTAACTTTAAGCCAGTTTGGCCATTATAAAGTATTTTAACAGAAAGTACGTAATCATTGTTTATGTTAACATGCAATCGTGAGTTCATATTGGTTCATGTTACTAAAAGAAAGGTTTGCAAAAATCGCGAATATTTGCTAACTAACGTCATGTCATTATAGACTGCACGATAGTGCCACAACATAATTTCATGACGTCAGGGGATAAACCAAGTAGACATTGAGGGGGGTAGTCCCCCCAATGAATTAGCAGCAAAGAATATTGGTTCAAATTCACCAATTCGAGAGAAAGGAGAGAGAAAGAGATGATGAAGTTGCGTGTTATGGGCGTTTGTGCGTGTCTCTTTTAGGTGAGTTACTTAAAAAAAAAAAAAACCGCCATTTTATCCTCTCGTTGCTGGAAAATACAATGTATCGATTCAGTATTTAAACTGTTATTAATAAAAGTCGTGGGCAGCGTTGACAAGTTTCTTTTCTCCTGGATGTGTGAGCGGACCGCGATATACGATATAGATATATATATATAGATCTATATATATATATATATATATGTGTGGTGTGTGTGTGTGAGTGTGTGTGTGAGAATGTTGTGTCAGTAAGCAGCATTAATAGAACAGTAATTAAAGTCTAATGCACACCAGTATAGGTGTGTGTATTGTTGGAGCTAGACGACGTATGATGACGTGTGACGGCATAGTAGTGGTGTCCCAATTCGTATGGGAATATTTTCAACCCTACCCCTTGACACTCTGTTTCAAGGGACAAGGGGTAGGCGGAGGGGTAGGGGAAGGGGTATAAAATAGAATTGGGATTGGGCCTTAATGTATACGTAAGTGAAGAAAACATTCACCTTCTGAAAGGAGTCCTCATCTGTGACGTCGTACACCAATAGTGCGCCATTGGAATCTCTGTAGTAGATGGGTCCAAGGGCATGAAAACGCTCCTGACCAGCAGTGTCCTGTGATAAAATAAACACATACTCAATATATAAAGAAACCACAACTAACAGATCAGATAACAGAAACTTGAACTGAGAAAACACTCTTTATCCCCTGAACTAAAAATGTTGCTGCTGCTGGCTCACTGCTGAAACATTCTCAGAAATACAGGAATTAAAATACATGCTACTGCTAGGTAAAGTAGGAAGAAACCTTTTATAGCAGACCTAGACATGTGGTGCTGGGGTGGAGGAGGGCTAAAAAGTACTGAACTGTGGTCAGTTGCATAAAAGGCTTAGACAAGTCTTACAAGTTAGTCATGTAAATTTTTTCTTTCTTTAGAGACTGAGCGGCTTGTCTTGCAGCTTGGAAGAACCAATCAGTACTATAACTATGCAGTGCAACCATTTTTCAACACATGCTATAGGCAACTGACGGATAATTCTTGTCACGGAAATGGAAAGGATAAGCACAATCTGGCCACTTTGAGCATTCTGTGGGTGTTCTTGACTCCACTTGACTTCTAAGTCAATAAACAATTTAAACTCATGTAAAGAAAACTGTCCTAATTGACTTTTTAATACAGGTTCTGGTTGAGTGTGAATAATTACTTGAATGTCATTGCAAAGAAAGTAATTCTATTTATTAGCAATAACATAGTTAAAACATCATATATAGTTACCTAAATTAATTGCCCCTTCGTTCACATCTTTCCTATTACGCTGACATTCATCCATCACTGGCGCCATTTCTGGAACGGCACTTTTAACCAATCCACTCAAACTAATATCATTTTCAACCACAGTGAGTCAACTCTCATTTAAATAAGTGTGAACAGATGTGGAAAGGGCACCAGATTTCATGCGCTGTAAGAAACGCAACACCAACTATGGAAAAACGAGTGTTAATTTCACAGATCAGTACATCTATTCATAACAAAGACTTTACTTATTTTTATCAAGATCAACGCTACACAAATGCTTACTGTGTGACTCACCCTATATGCCAGATTCCTATCCTTTCCTGTGATGTTGAGCTTTTTTGATGTATGAACGATGCCTGCAAGACAACGGATAAGCGCATAAGTGGTTATTAATTAATTAGATTCAAGTCGTTTCCATTTTCAAACTCGAAAATCTTTTTGGTGGTGCATTTACCGCCATTAATAGTCTTGTTCTAAAGACAAACATAGCAGTCAGACACCCTACTTATGTTTTAAAAACTATACAAGATTGTGTAATATGTGTTTGAAATGATAATCATTACATTACATGTTACATGCCTTGTAAAGTAATGATAAACACCAATAAAGGTGTCACAGGTCCACCAACAAGGCACGGAGCTCTTTTCTGTATGTGTTATAGTATTACACTAGAACATTGAGAATATTATGAGTCCTCCTCATTCTAACCGAACCACACTGATGAAAACGTGATGTGACTTCCCTTTGTCAGTGTGTTAAATGCAGAAATTTCAAAACAAAAAAAAAAAAATCATCCTAATCGTAAAAACAGCTCTCTAGCTTGTGTCTACTGTTATGTAGGGGAAAGTTCAACCAAAGTGGAAATTCTGTCAGAATTAATTTACCTCATGTTGTTCTAAACCTTTTAAAACTTTTTTTCTTCTGCAGAAACACAAATTACGATTTGCAGAATGTTGGGTAACCGACAGTTTTAGTTTCCAATGAAAAAGAAGAGAGAGTCATACAGGTTTGGAACGATATGAGGGCGAGTAAACGATCAAAGAAAATGGGGTGAACTAACCCAGTAAATATAAATTTAAGTTATATAAAATAAATGCACATCTGTTATCAATGCAATTATTTACTCCATTGATGATAGTTATGTTTCTTGAGCATAAAATCAGCATATAAGAATGATTTCTGGAGGATCATGTGACACTCACTGGAGTAATGCTGCTGAAAATTTAGCTTGGCCATCACAGGCAACAATATTCCTCATAACAATAATATAGAAAACGTTATAATAATGTTAATAATATCATACATAAATATTGCTTCCCTGTGTTTTTTAGCCAAATAAAGTCAGCCTTGCTGAGCAACCCCAAACTTTTGAACAGTGGTGTACTGTATCCGATTTATCACAAGGCTTTTTTAATAAAGATGTCATCATGGCTTTGATTATTCAAGCATGTTTTTACAATGATGTGTGACATGGATTTTTTTTATGCGTGTTGTTAATTATGTGTTATGGCAATGAGACAAAATGTTGAAATGGATAAACCATAAACTAAAGCTAACTTGTAGTCAAATAACTGTGGACGTACTTAGTAATGATATCAAATCCAAACATTTATAACATTTTCTGATCTTCATTCTATTACTTCTCATCCATTATTAGCAAATATCGGTGATAACAGCACCTCGTGTACACATCACAAACGAATTAAAGGCTTTGGTTCCTATGTAAAAGAGAAAATTACAAAGTAGAAAGTAGAGGTCGACCGATGTATCGGTTTTGCCGATTAATCGGCACCGATAGTTGATTGCTGGAACTATCGGTTATCGTCAAAAATCCCTGCCGATAGTTTTCGCTTTTTTGTTTCTTTTTTTTTTTTTTTTTTTTTAACGGGTTGCGTTCATTGGCTGGAGCGGATGAGAAGGCGTCTGCGTCATTATACCAGTTGTGGGGAGGAGCGCCATTTGGGTGAAACACTGACCGCAAGTGCTTTATTTGTTTCGACACTGTGATATGCCACGCGAAACAGAAGAGGGAAACTTCAGCGCCGGATGTAAATGCAGCGACCAGAAAATTACTGCCGTGCCACAGAGCGCCATTCATATAGTTTTCCTTTAAATTACATTATATTGGTCCCGAATCGTTGTTAATGTACATAATGAATTGTGTATTTTCAGTAAAACGTTTGTCTTTCTGTGGCTCTAATAAAGTCTGTGTGCTTCATTTATAGAGCTATAATATAGGTCGCGCTTTCTCTTTCCGTTTGCGCCGTTTTTTAAACACCGAACTTCAAACTCATCTATACCAAATTGTTCATTCTTGAAGTAAACTTGTGTCTGTTTGGTGATTTAAATAAACTGTTTTAGACCGCTGCTCGAGTTGAACGCGATGCGTCCGGAGTGTGTGTGATTCCGGTGAGTTCTCCAAGACTCCGACCCGCTGACCGCCCCTTCTTATCTTCGAGGACGTAGGACTCAGCACTCAAGTGTTCAAGAATAGAAGCAGTTCAAGTCTGAGAGTATACATACAATATCCATAAGTATATGTTTTTAATGCTATAGCCTTTGTGTATATATTTAAAGATGTGCATCCTTAGGCATGACAGTTGAAATGAAATGGTAACACTTTAAAATAAGAGTCAATTTGTAGCATTAAGATTAATGAAAGATGTGTAAGTATTAATCCTTGTTAGAGTGTGTTAATTTCAAAATTTTTATTATTATTATTACTACTACTAGTATGGTTCAGTACTGGTTTTGTTAATAAAGCACTATTTTAGTATTTGTTCAGTATCAATTTTAAAACTATCAGTTAATTAATCAGTATCGGCCAGTGTGGTCCAACCTAGCTATCGGTATCGGCAAAATACACTATCGGTCGACCTCTAGTCTACACGGATGGTGGCGAAATTCGGTCCTGGAGGGCCATTGTCCTGCAGAGTTTAGCGCCAACCCTTATCAAACACACCTGAACAAGCTAATCAAGGTCTGAACAGTTACTAGGAAGCTACAGGCAGGTGAGTTTTAATTAGGGTTGGAGCTGAACTCTGCAGGGCTGCGGCTCTCCAGGTTCGCCACCCCTGCTCTAGTAGAAAGGGCAGAAAGCTTCCCCTAACTGAATACCAGCAAGACTTAAAGGGAAAGGTCACCCAAAAATAAAATTCTGTCATCATTTACTCACCCTCATGTCGTTCCAAACCTGTTTGAGTTTCTTTCTTCTGTTGAACACAAAACAATATATTTTGAAGATGCTGGAATCAAACCAGTGGTGGTGCCATTGACTTCATAGGATTTTGTTTCTACTATGGAAGGTCAATGGCAACACCACCCTGTGGGTGATACCAGCAATCTTCAAACATATCTTCTTTTGTGTTCAATAAGAATAGCAACTCATACAGGTTGGGACGACATGAGGGTGAGTAAATAACGACAGAATTTTTTTGGGTGAACTATCCCTTTAAGTTAGCTAAGTTAGTGTCCACATCAAGATTTGTGATTAAACGCATGCAAATGTTTACAATGATCTTAAAAGCAATAATTCTAACTTTATGTGGTAAACGTGACAAACCGCATTCATAACAACCATGAAAATTTAGTCAAACTGCGTTTATTAAAAATGAAAGCATAGCATGCCACACTGCTTGACATGTTAAATATTATATGCATTTTATACACGGTTACATAATTATATGGAGTAATTACAGTATTTAAATATTGTAGTTATTATTGTGCTATATATCTATCACCATATAGGCCCAGGATCTATTGCTATAACGAACTTGACAAGCTGATAAATCGTTAAATAAATCGACAAAACTCTTCAAATGTGGCCACACGTTGTTTATTTATATTACAGATGAAACCACAAACAAACGAGTGAAGCCTGGGTCATGCATGCAAGTTAATAATCGGATCAGACCAGCTGACTCTCTCACCTGAAGAGTGGTGATGTGTTTGTCGTTGAATTTGTTCTCGCAGTATCGCAACACCAGCGATGTTTTGCCGACGCAGCCCTCCCCCAGCAGCACCACCTTGAACGAGTACGTCTTCCCTCCAGCCGCCGCCATGCCCAAACTCTCAGCCTGACACGAAAACAAAGCCTGATTCGAGCCCCTAGCCGATCACAGCAGCCATAGAGATCCACAGATGACCGCAACACACACAAACAGCCACCGAAGCCTTCGCACTGATTCGTCTATTAAACACTGCCTCGCGCCCGATGAAGCTCTGCTATCAAACTAATGGCGCTCCGCTCTCTGTGACGTTACGGAGCGGGGGTCAGGTGATCTGGGCCCGGATTGACTGTTTCCTTTGACAAACATACGGGATACTCCTGCAGGGGGCGCGCGGTGGCCCAGAAGATGATCCTCAGGACGGTTTATTTGTTACTGTAGACATTTGTGTGGTAAAATTTACGAGCATATTAACATATTGTTTAAAAGCATTGAAATATCTAAATATACAAGTAAATTTAAATTTACTCTATAAAATGCTATACTAAATTTGATTACTAGGACTGTGATTGGTCCATCAGAGAAAATACACAGAAACCGCGTGATAACCAGTGAATAATAGCAGGTATGACCTTAAAGTGACATTTAAACCCTTACGAAAATTAACCATGGTTTAGGCACAGGTCGTAGCTGAGCCCGTCCGCGCCCCCCGCCAGCCCGCGCACCCACACCACACGACCCCGCGTGGCTTTGGTCACGACGTACTTTTCAACACATTTAGTTTTGCTATAGGAAATCTACATATTTTACCATTCACACAGGCCCCAGGTCCCCGGCAAGTACCTGAGGTTGTCATGGAACCACATACATGCACGCGAATTACAGCTGCGCTTATTATTTTTTTTGTTGCCACACTAAAACCTTAAAGCACAATAAAAACATGTCTGTCAAAACGATCTCAAAGGAGGCTTTTATTAAGCAAATCAAGGAGTGAATTTATCATCCACTGTTTTTAAAACAGACATTCGTTGGGCTTGATTCAAGTTAACGCACAATGAGGCGCACACTTTTTATTAAGTCTTATTGAATAGACGATAAACAGTTTATATTCAAAAATCTATTTAAAGGTTGTGTTCTGTGAAAACTAAATAACATTTGGATGTAAATGGGCTGCATTGTATTATTAGTGTATGTGTGCGGCTTAAACGGACTGCTCCTGTGGATCACTATATGATCTGCCGGGGTCCGGAATCAGCACGCCCGGCATTAATATCTTCATCAGATTCTCTGCAGTTCGTCTTGTAGGTTGTTTACAAAATTATTTTACGCGGAACATCATTTACTTCCACACACAGGCAAAGCATTACGGTTTTAAGTTATTACTCCACCAAATGCAGATTCGTTCACGTGAGAATTCTTACGCAAATGGATCCTTGAGGGAGAAGTTTAGTTGTTGTTTTCGACCTTTGATTAATTTCTTACCAAATAACAATTTAAATGTATTTAACTTTACGTATTAACGTTTACATGTATCGATTAAACTACATTATATGCATTTTTCGTATAGAAACAACTTATAACTAAAATTTAGTTAACATCTTTAATCGCTAGGGGGGGGCAGCCACCCTGGCGCCCCCACAGCTAAGCCCAGGGTTTTATTGTATGTAAAAGTGTAGTAAAAGTGTTTTTTTGGCGTATCGTTTAAAACCCCACAATTTGTTATTCACCACATTTTTACTACAAATACCATGTTAAACTATGGTTAGTTAGTCCCCAAAACCATGGCAGTTTGTGTTACCACGGTTTAAATCTATTGTAACCGTTTTATTTTTGTTTGTTTGGGTTTAATTTGTAGTACAACCAGGTTAATTTTCGTAAGTGAATTAAAATGTAAGGAATAGGTAACACTTTACTGAAGGGGTGTGCATAAGATGACCGAACACCTTCATAATCATGACATGACCAATGTATGAATATGAAGGAGGTGTAGCAGTTATGACAACTGTCAATTAAGTGTCATCGCTCGTATGTCATTTTAAGGAAAATATGACATTATTGACCCTAACCCTACCCTATCCCTACACCAACATAGCCCATAACTCCAAAGACATCTCAAAACAATGTCTCTTTGCATTAAATACCCAATTACAAATATGCGAATCTGATTTTTTTTTTATATTTTATCAGATATAACATCCAGGCATTATGGGCCCCTCCAGTAGGGACGTTTTACTTCCATTCTATCAAATGAGTATTTTGTTACCGGTGAAGTAGAAAGCATAGACTTTCAAACCCAGCAGCAGATACCATAACTAACAGTGCTAAAGGTATTAAAAATATAAATAAGGTAGATTAATAAAACAGGACGAAAAAATAATGAGAATGTTTAAAATGGCTTATGTCTTGTTTGATGAGTGTCAAACATGAACTCTTACTACTAAGCTGAATTCATGTTTTTTTTTTTTTTTTTTTTTTTGATTTGTGTTTTGTTGCTTCGTTTTTAAACATTTTAATCAAAATGAAAGTTTTTAAAAATAGGAATGTAATAACTGATTCAAATATCAATATAGTAGGCTAACCTAGTAGGACTAAAGTATAATTTTTACAATTTTAAAATTATTAAAAAATGTTAATAAGCTACTAAAATATGATTTTTTTGTAAGTCTGTAACGAATCATCCACTGAAGGCAAGCGCAAGTGAGAACTCAAGTGCAGTTTATTTAAAGGTGATATCCAAACAAGAAACACAGACATAGCATGAGCAGAAATAGCATGCAAGAAGATGAAAACAGACTAGCATCCCAACAAGGGGTTAAATACATTCGTACAAGACGCAGGCACAATGGGAACTGAAGCTACTATAGGAAAACTGGATGTCGGTCACTGCAAACAACAAACCATGGGGAAATTCAAGCACACATGACATGAACAAACCAATCAGAACATGACACAATGAACAGTGGAACCAATGGCATGAATACATGAGGACAAGGGAAGCATGGATCCACAAAACAGGGACCATGTGAAACCAATTACAAATAAAAAGACATGGAAAACACAAACAAAACACCACATTACATATCCCCCCCTCTAAGGGCGACTCCAGATGCCCTTATATAAAGCAACCCCAACCACACAACGCCCCAGGAGGGGGGGAGTCCAGGGGGACGGGATGGAGGGCAGGCCCCGTGAAGAGGAACAGGCCGAGAGGGTGAGCCATGCAGATAGGGGAGCACGCGCGGAGCAGTGAAGTCGTGGGAGCCACGGGGAGTAGTAGGCATAGCGGGGGGGCCACGGCGGAAGCAGGCAGATCGGGGGGGCACGGCGCGGAGAGGAAGATCGGGTGGGGCCCGGCGGAGCAGGTCTGATCCAGGGAGCCATGGTGGAGTACGGCAGACTCATGGCGTGCAGGACAGCAGCAGGGCGGATGGGTGATGACGGCCAGAGCAGGAAGACATGGCGGTTTGTTGTTTGCTAAAGAAACGGCTTCCTTGGCTTTGTGTTTTCTGTTGTTTCAGGACAGACGGTGAGTTCATGAACGGCCTCCTTGGCCATGACAGGACAGACAGTGAATTCATGGATGGCCTTCTTAGTGATGACAGGGCAGACAGTGAGTTCATCGGACGGGCTCCAGGTCTGGTGACGGGAAGGCAGTGCGTCGTGAACGGCTCCGTGGCAAAGACAGTCTGTGATTTCGGGACCGGCTACTGGCCGTAACAGGGCCGACAGTGAGTTGTGAACGGCCTACTCGTGCCGTGACAAGACAGTCTTGCGTTCTGAATGGCTCGCCTTGGCCGTTACCAGGCACACACAGGGAGCATGAACGGCCTACATAGTCATTGACAGGGCAGGCAGTGAATTCGGAAGTGGATGCCGCCACTTCTAGAGGTTCAGGAAAGGCCCTTGGAGCGGACTCGTGGACAGGAGAGGCCTCTGGAGCGGACTCGTGGACAGGAGAGGCCTCTGGAGCGGACTCGTGAACAGGAGAGGACTCAGGAGTGCAGTGTGCAGCCCACACGCTCAAAATGGCGACCGCATTACAGGAAGGGCCGCAGAGTGTGGCATGACCTCTAAGACAGCGTGGCTTGAGAGCGCTGATGTCACTGGGATGCCTGCAGCTCGCACCGACATCAGTGGTGGGTCCATCACACCAGCAATCAGTGTTTTGAGTCTTGGCCTAGCTCCGCATTCGCAGGAGCTTGGCTACTATAGCCCCCCCCCCAAAAAAAATCCTTAGGGGAAATCTTGGAGATAGTCGTGACGTGGAGAGGCTCAAGTATGGCGGCCATCGTGGCCAGGGACTCAGACGTGGCCAGCATGATGTGAGCAAGCTCTGGCTTGGCAGACATGAAGTGAGAGATCGGCCCTGGGTAGCGACATGCGTCGCAGTACAGACTCTGCCTTGGCAGACATGAGTGAATACGGTTTTAACTGGGAATGACCTGAGTAAATTGGACTAACTGGCATGGTGTTAGCAGGTCTGGAGAGCAGGCATGGACGTGAGCAGAATGACAGTGGTGCAGAAATTGCGTAGCAGACATGACGTGAGAGGCTTGTGGCTTGCAGGCATGACAGAACATGGTTCACTTGGTAGGCATGACGACTGATCTGGACTTTGGGAGCGTGTCTGTGCATCCTCCACGACATCACAGTGAAAGGGGGGTGTTGAATCCAGCAGAAACAAGGGCAAAGTCAAGGTATTTTCAAGCGCATTGAGGGCGTATGCGTGGCCATTAAATGTTGATATAGCTCTTCTTAACCAAAAGAAAGATGTCCTTAAGGAAAGGTCATATAAATTCTACCTGGTGTACAAGTCCACAAAATCTCCACATAATCCTCAACTGGAGTGATCCTTGACGGAGCGCGAACTAGGCGATTGCTGGGTAAGTGTGGTGGTCGTGTATTCTGTACGAATCATCCCTGAAGGCGAGCGTAAGTGAGACCCAGTGAGTTTAGTCAGGTGATATCAAACATCCAAACAAGAACACAGACTGATTGACTTGACTGACTTGAACAGACATAGCATGAGCAGAACAGACATAAACAGACTAGACTCACCAACAGCAGGTTAAATACATTCAATACACGACGAGGGCACAATGGGAACATGAAGTTACTTATAGGAAACAAGAGGGTCACATGAAAAGAACAAACCAATGGGAAACAAGACAAATGACTAAGACAACCAATCAGAACATGACAAAATGAACAGGGGAACCAATGGCATG
>JADLZN010010498.1:0-11835 GCA_018155175.1 Sinocyclocheilus anophthalmus
ATAGATTGCCTGTTATTTAACACAGACCAACGAATCTGTTATCAAATGGAGATGTTTCTTTAGGTACATCCGTGCGTGCCGCAAGATGTTGCAAAAAGTGGTGGGTTCGTGGGGAAATATAACACAGAATGACTATCTTGTTTTATTGTGTTATATTTCATTTCCACGCCCTTTACAAAAGCGGAGAAAAATATTCAGATTAACGTCAAAGTTGCCGTCCCTCCATCAGCCGTTGTATAGAAAAACCCTATATAGCAGCCCTAATGTTTTTTTTTTTTTTTGTCATATTGGGGTCTCTCCGAGAGTACAGTAATGGAAAAGTGATTATATTTCGTTTTGTTTTTTTAAGTTAATTTAGAAAAAATGTTTGGAGCATTTTTTGTTCATTAAGTTTGCCTAAAATAAAAAATCTATATATATAAACAGTTCAAGCTATCACAATGTTCTGTAAAATGTTTACACATAAATGTGCGATATTAGGCGCATATCTGATTGTTTGTGCCAAGAGTAGAAGCTGTATCAACAAAACGTTGTACTTTTTATAACATGAATAGAAAACAGAGGACGCTGCAGTCTCCGCTTGAACGGAGCTCTCACAACTCAACGATGCGTCATCAGATATGATAAATAGATAGATAGAAGAAAGCTTTAAATTACTACTTTAAAACTAAAATAGACTCCTAATAAAATAAACTCCTTCATTAGGCTATATATACTCCTTAAAGATGCATTTTCTCTCTAAGCACGTCCAATGAGGAGTATCGAGTCATTGTTTCAGCACCATCTAAACTATAAAAATAAGGCCGATTATATTTTTTCAGAATTTTTATGTTGCTCTGCTCGGAATACCTTAAAATTTAAAGGATTTGCTGCAATGCAATTTTGTCTGATATGTGAATTATTTATTAGCCTATTTTTTAATCCATGCAGCAAATGCTTTAAAACAGCTTTAAAAATTACTTTATTGCATTCCAGACGCTTTTATAGTTTTCACTATAAATTTTACGGGTAGCTTGTATGTAAACATTGTCATGAATTCGTTGTATTCCCATTTGTAAAATAGCCAACAAATTAATTGTTGTAGGCTAACCCGATCTCATGAAAGTGCGTATAGCACGATTTTCTGCTTCTATTTGGCATAATATTTATATGCAGAAATTGACTTTGGCATGAAAAGACCTGTAATTCATAATTAGTGGCATGGCTGGGCAGTCCGACAGAAATACAGGTAACCCAGCCTATAATTACTGCTGAAATTTTTTTCGGGGCCATCTCATGTCAGTCCTGCAGCCGTACACCTGCAGGCGCCACTGTGTGTATGTGCTTGTGGGTATTACATTTGTGTGTGGTTGTTGCCGCTAAAGTTGGCCATGATTCTGGACATGGTGTTGATAATTTTTAGACCTCTTTCTTATCTAGTCTCTTGCTTTTCGGAGAGGAATGCGGCTGCCGCGATTACTGGGTTACTGTGCTAAAAATAAAAAAATTAAAAAGTTTGCTGTAATTTCAGCACCACAGCGCTGAAACACTCAATGCTCCTGATAACCTTGCCTTCTGTGCTTTGCAAATACAATAGGTAACACATGCTAATGACTGTAAAATTCAACACGATTAATTTGGTACTTCTGGCTGCCGCGGCCAGGCACACAGCCATAGCGGTATTTGCGGTGGGACATTTCCCCACCCTTTTTGCCCAGGGTCTTTTGAAAGTAATTGAAAAATATATTGTGGAAGGTAGGCTATGTATTAAAGGGAAAACAAGATCAACAATCATTCTTCATAATCTAATTAGGGTGATAAAAAATGTTTTTTGACTCCTTATGCATGCATAACTCGTGCAGTGCAATAACGATGTGATTTGCAGCTGTCGCACTTTTCGTAATGTCATTAGGCTATAGCATTTATTAAAAAAAATAAAAAAGATGCAAAGAGGAGTTGCCGAATGCGAATAATATGAATGCCGACGCTGATCGCCATCTCCACATGGACGTGCCTTAAATAGAAATGCACCTTTTCATAAGGACTACAAAATTAAAGAATATTACAAAATAAAGTGGGCGAGTTTTCCTTTTCCTTAAAGTATAATGACCTGTTTTGGTTATATTACTATTAATTGAGAAGGTGCGCCAGCAAAAATACGCGAAATGGTGGTTTTCACGCATTAAGAGTCTAGTAAAAGAAAGACCGCTTCTTAAAACAGAAAAGTTTTCGAGGTATTTTCGTGCGCATCAATCAACATAATGAGAGATATAAAAGCCAATTCTGAGAAATAAGTCAAATTTGCATGATATAAACTCCAATTCAGACATTTGTTTTTTTTTTTTTTTTTTTTTTTTTTTTTTTTTTTTTTTTTTTTTTTTTTTTCTTTTTTTTTTTTTTTTTTTTTTTTTTCTTTTTTTTTTTCTTTTTTTTTTTTTTTTTTTCACCCCCACCAGTTTTTTTTTTCTTTTTTTTTTTTAACTTTTTTTTTTTTTTTTTTTTGTTTTTCCCTCGCAATTGGCCCGCGTTTTATCACAATCACACGCATTGATATCACGCAATTTTCTGTTTCTTCCAATTCCCCTGTCTGGTTCTGACTATTCATCAACGCATTCTATGTCTGGACTTTTTTTTTTATTTTAATTCCGGACTTTTTTATTCGATCTGTTTGTTCTGGGATGCTATTCTCTTTTTTTTCGCCTCTGACTTTTTTTTTTTTGGCTTTTTTTTTTTTTTTTTTTTTTTTTTTTTCATGGTCAGAATTGTGAAGATAGAAAACGTCAAACTCCTCCAAACTCACAATTGCGGAGTTATACTAGTCAGAATGTGAGATAAAACTAAAAAAACGTCGCAAATCTCAGAACGCATATCTGCCCCCCCCCTGGCCCCCCCCCCCCCCACCCTCCTCCCTCAAGTTTGACTTAGAATCGACTCACAAAAGCAAACAAGCCGAAATAAATTCTGAGGAAAAAAGTCAGAATTGTCCGTTTAATCTCGCAATTTGTGACTTTCATTGCTCGCATTCTGAGACTTCAATATCTCGCAAACACGAAATGTCAGAATTGTGAGATGTAAACTCGCAATTGCGAGAAAAAAAAAGTCAGAATTTCCAAATTTTTAACTCAATACTCGCAGCAATTGTGGAAGAACTCTTCATATCCTCACAAGTTTTGACTTTTTTCACAGAATTGGAATTTTTTTGTTTAATCAGTGGCGGAACGGCTTCCAGAACGACTTCCGATACCTTATGCTGGAGGCTCTCTTTTTTTTTTTTGATTCCTCAGTGTTTGCTATATGTTCTGTAATTTATTAGTCATTATAGCCTAATACAGCGTGTAGGCCATGCCTCGTCTTATTCGTTTTTGTTAATAACGTTTTTGTAAGCTAGTTTGTCATTGAATCTTACTGTTTTATTGTTGTCCATCTTTTTTTTTTGTCTTAAAAGGTCCTGCTTGCCCAGCGGCTTCCCTCGGTCAGGATCTAGCACCCTCAGCACCTTCGTTCAATTCTCTGCACCGCCCTGGTACATCAGTGTATTTTTGAAAAGCAAAAATTTAGTTTGTTCAACTCTAAACCCAGTCCCCAAATAAATTAGGTTATTAAATAAAAAACTATCAAAACAAGTTGCGCGGTGTCCCCACCACTTTTCAAAGCAAAGTTGCCACTAACGCCCAGCCTGTTGTGTTAGAGAGACGACGCAAAGATTTCATTTGAGTTTTGATGTTCATTTAACATAAGAAACTGTAAGATACTGATTTTATTTGGTCTAATTAAGTAGTTTAGCACAAATTTGCATATATGGGTTTCCTTTAGACCAGCGCTGTGTTTGATGTGCTTCATACCGGTGCACCCCAGGGGGCCCACCGGTAATAGCCTGCACTGGTGCCCGTCATTCTAAGTTAAGCCCGGAGTTGTAGTAAATGTCCCACCGGAAGAGGAAGCAGATACTCCCTCAAACCGTGAAAACTTCTCTGAGTTCACCCAAGCAGAGGTGTTTGAAAGGGATAGGCCCGGGCAGTTTGGCACCACTCAGCTGCAAGACCCTAACCTCGAACAGGCTTGGAAAAGCATCAAGTCTGTGGATGACCAGTTACTAGAGGGGGTGAGTGAACTAACTTATCCACATTTTGCTGTTAAAAATAACTTACAGTACCGAGTCATTAAGATTGAAGGGGAGGTTGTTGAATATCTCCTGGTACCTAAACCCTATATCTCCAGAGTGTTTTACTTGGCTCACTACCATCTCTTGGGTGCCCACCTGGGAACAGAGAAGACATACGAACGCATACTGAGGAGGTTTTACTGGCCAGGGGTGAAGCGAGCAGTCGAAGAGTACTGCCGACAGTGTGCAACTTGCCAGAAGACCAGGCCCAAGGTAATCTATTGCAACCTATTGGTTCTTTTACCCATTATTGAGACTCCATACCACAGAATTGCGATGTACATCATGGGACCACTGCCCAAATTCAGCCGGGGCTATCGATACATTTTGGTAATCCTGGATTATGCCACTCGGTATCCAGAGGCCATACCCCTACGGGCAGCAACTGCTAAAGCAGTGGCCAGAGAGATATTCCTTCTTTTCAGCCGAGTGGGCATTGTGGACGAGATTCTAACAGACCAGGGTACCTGCTTCATGTCCAAAGTCCTGAAAGAGATGTGTAAACTCTTGAAGGTGAGCCAGATTCGTACCTCTGTTTATAATCATCAGACTGACGGGTTGGTCGAGAGGTTTAATCAGACCTTAAAGCAAATGTTGAGAAAAGTGATTGAGGTGGATGGGAAAAACTGGGATCAGTTGTTGCCCTATGTGTTGTTCTCCATAAGGGAAGTACCACAGAGCTCCACTGGATTTTCCCCATTTGAACTCCTCTATGGGCGAAGGCCAAGAGGGATGATGGATATTGCCAAAGAGGTCTCAGAGAACCAACCATCGCCACATCGCTCTGTGGTAGAACATGTGGAACAGATGCACCAACGGATGACTCAGGTGTGGCCAATTGTTCGAGAGCACATGAAACAGGCACAAGAGGCCCAGGCACGATTCTACAACAGAGGGGCCCAGCTAAGAGAGTTCCAACCAGGAGGAAAGGTTATGGTGTTGGTCCCTATGCATGAATGCAAGTTTCTCAGACCATTGGGCAGTGCGTATGAAGTGGTTGAAACGAGTGCGGTATGCGTGAACTAAAAGTTAGGACAGCCAGCTCAGGTGGCGCCGATTGCCACCAGATGTATCATGTGAATTTACTGAAAAAGTGGTATGAGCCAGAACGATGTTGCTTTCGTCAAGGTCATCCCAAGTCTCACCCAAGGGACTAGTGGAAGGGGAATCTCGGGAGTTGGTAAAGCCGTTCCCGTGATTAGTAGTAAATCTCCATCACATAAGTTCAGATGGAGCGGCATTTAATACACAAGAGCCGTAGTTTGTTAGGGTTGGTTTTCACTGACAACCAAGACTAGGCGATATAGCGTTCATAATTGCAAGGCGTGGCGATTTACTCTAATCCCAGAGCAGGACCGACTTAAGACGAGATGCGCATGACAATCACATGCAATTAATTGCACAGCCCTAGCTTAAACCCAATCAAATTTCTGGAGGAGAGAACCTGAAACTGTGAGTCTGCACCATCCAACCGACAGAGCTTGAGAGGACAGAGGTTGCTTTTTTGTGTTGTGGAGGAAAGAATGGCACAGATAATTGCCAAATGTGATGAGCAAAGCTTGTCGGCTTCAAACAAAAAAAAAAAAAAAAAAGCTTGAAGTAAGTGCTTCAGCTAAATATTTAGTTTAGGGTATGAATACTTATGCAATGTACTTATTTTAGTTTTTTTTATTTTTAATAAATTTAAGAAGTTGTTACAATTCTGTTTTTGCTTTGTCATTATGGTGTATGAGTGTAGATTGATGTGGGGGAAAAAAGCAATTTAAAGCAGTTTAACATAAGGCAGCAACATAAAAAAAAATGAAGGGGTATGAATACTTCCGCAAGGCACTGTATTAAATGTTATATATTATATAGTATAACAACTTGATTGTAATACGATACAAATATGTGTGCCAAATGTCTCTCCCACTGGAAGTCTCCCGGGTCCACCTCCTTGGCGTAGGTCGTGCATGCGCGAAGCTTGAAGTGAAGACCCGAAAACGAAACTACTCCGGGCCAAGTTATGTTTCAGAGCAGGCACGTTGCAGAGGGGGGGGTGCGATGGAGGCTTGAGCCCCTGCCCTTTACCTTAATGTCCAAAGTGCCCTTCTGTGAAGGGCCGACCAAATCTAACCATTAGTTTAAAATGACTATGAATAATTCATCGAAAAAATAAATATCACATGATGATGACCTTCACCTGACGATTCTCATTCAGGGACTACCCTCACGTTCAGACACCTTAATGTTTAGGCAACTAACAGGGAAGCTTTCATACCGTCCACAGTTGCCGGTGAGTGGAGTTCTCAGTGGAGCGGTGTGCTTGTATACTTATATCATTAAATTATTATTATTACAAGAACTGCGTGAAAAGAGCATGCACAGCTGTTGTTTATATTGATTTGTGTAGCCTGTGGAAGTAAGGTTAGCTGCAGCAAGGGGCTATAATATTTTTGTTCAATATTTTTCTAATGACAATTTTATGATCGGTTTATAAAGGCTACTACGAGCACCTTTTCCCCATTTTTAATCACAGAATAAGGCAGGAAATATATCTTATAGTTTCTATACTAAATTATATGCCAATCAGTAGGCTACTGCATTATTCATATAGTTTATTTATTACCTGGAGATAGTGTGAAACTTTGAAGATGGGGGCCAGTGGACAGCACAGGATTTAAGAAAGGCTGGTGTAACACAATCTCGGGCCTGCGTGCTTTTTTCTCTGCTGCGTCCGGAAGGACCTGGCGCCACATCATCTTCGCTGATCTGGACATTGCAGGTGTGCAATTAATGGTGTTAATGGTCGTGTGGAGAAGTGTGCAGAGAGGGTGTGGGGTGTTTGGGGTCGTTTACTGCAGTAGAACTAGTTCAGATCGTCTGCCATTTGTTGATTCTCCACAGTGCTGGGGGGGATGGTGTCTTGTAGTTGGTGATGTCTTTCATACCTTTCAACACTGATGCTGAGTCACTGGAAGAGAAATGAATCCTTATTTTTTCAGAATAATTACTCTTTGCCACTCTGATATCCTTTTCCAGTGTGTATTTAGCCCGTTTATACAAGACATTATCCCCCTTCATGTAAGCATCTTCTTTGGCCTGACAGAGATGTCTGAGTTTTGCAGTGAACCATGGTTTGTCATTGTTGTAGGTTCAATGAGTCCTGGTAGAAATGCACATATCTTCACAAAAACTGATATAAGATGTTACGGTCTCTGTGAGCTTGTCCAGATCGGTGGCAGCAACTTCAAAAACACTCCAATCAGTGAATTCAAAACAGGTTTGTAGATCCCGCTCTGCTTCATTAGTCCATCTATTTACAGTCCTTAATACAGGTTTAGCTTATTTCAGTTTCTGCCTGTAGGCCGGTATAAGATGAACCAAACAGTGATCAGAGAGCCCCAAAGCTGCCCGTGGGACAGAGTGATATGCATCCTTTATTGCTGTGTAACAGTGATCCAATATATTACTGTCTCTGGTGGAGCATGCAACATGCCTTCTGTATTTTGAGAAAAAGAATACTATAAAAAGAAAAAAAAGACCAGCTTTTCTACTTCTTTATTAAAAAAGAATCTAGGCAAAACAGCTATATACTAATTGTTGTCATGATTGCACCGGTGTAAAGGAGATGCATGAAACAGGGAATTCACAGAAGATACCTTTAATTCAGTAAAGGCATCTTTACACAGCAAAGCCAACACAAAAACCTAAGTCTGTATCATAGAATCACGAAAATTTGCATTTACTCAGACTGTTTAATTTAGTTCTGAAGCAGCATAAATGCGTTTATACAGTAATATAAATAAAATTGTGGGAAACATAACCTTTGAAAAAAACATTTTAACAAAATAAAAGTAAATAAAAATTTAAGTTTAAATTGGAAAATAAACAAATAAAATCATATAAAACACTAGTTAACAGTTAACTGGCAACAATTTTGACTGGTTAATATAGGCTTCTATGAACATTCTGCACGTTTTAAGTCAATTTTTTTGACAACACACAGGAATAAGTCTGTCAATCATGGTTGTCAAAGCAGACGATGATGAAGATTAAGTAAAAAAGTATTTAATGACACTCAGAAGGTAAATCTAACAACGACAGATGCATTACAGGGGTCATTTGATGCAATATCAATTTTTTTCTTTCCTCTTTGGAGTGTTACAAGGTCTTGTTGCATAAAGACGATATGTAAAGTTGCAAAGACTAAAGTCTCAAATCCAAAGAGATATTCTTTATAAAAGTTAAGAGTCAACCACGCCTACCTAAAATGGCTCATTCGAACACGCCCCCACATGTCTACATCAGGATGTGGGAAGATTTGCATAATGATGCCCAAATGTTCATGCAAGAAAGAAGGCGTAACTTTGATTCTCGCCATTTTGTGAGATGCCGTGTGTGGGGTTTCGTTATGAAAGCGAAACTACTTTGTTTGGCCTTCCAAAAGTGGACACAACTAGAAATCAGTGGTTAAGTTGTATTTACAACACTGTTCCAGAACAGTTCAAACCAATTATTCAGATGTGTGCAGTGCATTTTAATGGAGGACTGTTGCCTGATCCTGGTAGAGTAGACTACAATTCCAGTGTCTGTTTCTATAAAGTGGGGCAATTCCAACTTTTTTGCAAGGACAGTCTGGTCTTGCTACAATGTTCTGACTCTCAGACTGTAAGTACGTTTTCATATTTAAAGAATTTGTCACTGATGATTCAAACGCGAGTTTTGAGCAGTGTAGAGTAGCGCTTGTTGTTTGTCGTTTCTCCGATCACAAATGCAGACATGGTTTTATGTTTACGTGGCGCGATACGCAATTCAATGCGTAAAAAGACAGTATAAGTCTTATAATCCATAATTATGTCCCCACTAAATGCAACAAATGCCTCTTTTGTAATGAGTTTTACTGGTTTTGTCTCGTCGCGCCGGCCTACTGACATGGCATCACAGTATGGTAAAAGGCCTAAAATTTCAGTCACACGCTTGAGGTATTCGGCTAATCACAATGCACTGGATAGCTGGCCATCACGCACACCTACACTTTTCGAACCGATGAGCTTTGTAGAATCACGCGTTCAAGGTTGGCATAGAGGAGAAACAATAATGTACAGTATGTGGAAAATAATGTGTTTTTTGAACCTTAAACCGCGTAAACACATTGCATTACACCAAATAATGTTTTTTTTAGCAACATCATATGACCCCTTTAACGAGAACAGACTGATGAACACTGAAAAGACTGCAACTTAAATACTGGAAAAATGAGGGAAATAATGATAAATACCTGTCAGAGTAAATGAATCACCATGACAACATACAGGTGATAGTAAGACATCATTCGATACTGTACAAAGTTTACTTTTATTTGTTCCAAGACCAACAAGGCCGCTGGATGAGGTGGAATGGTATAGAACGGCGTAAAATCACTTGGAGTGAGCTGTGGAGCATGGAAACCAACAGGCTAAGTTTTATCGTGAGAGCCACATATGATGTGCTGCTCTCGCCAACAAACTTGCAGGTATGGTGTGGACAAGACCCAGCCTGCCACCTGTGTGCAGCCCCGGCAAACCTCAGACAAGACCAGCTTGACACAGGGACAGTACACATGGTGTCACAATCAAGTACTGAAGTGCTTGGTGGCAGCACTAGAGACAAAGAGAGTGTCAACAAACACCATCCCTCAAAATACCAATAATACCTTACCAAAAAAGTGCCTGTCCACTGACACAGGCCAGCTGAAAATAGCCAGGGACTTTCCATAGACTCACTTTACCATTAGAAATTGCAGTCACCAATCTGCGCCCAGACGTGGTTCTCTGGTCCAACTTCAGTAGGATCGTCATAATAGTTGAACTGACACTCCCTTAAGTGTCCATTAACGAGGCCTTTGAAAGGAAGATGCTGCGATATGCCAACTTGGCAGCTGAGGCAGAGGAGCGGGGCTGGACAGTGAAAGTATACCCATTGGAAGTGGGCTGCAGGGGCTTTTTGGCTAGTTCCACTATAAGGCTGCTGAAGGAGTTGGGCTTCAGAGGACAGGTCCAGCGGAGGATAGTCAGGCCACGATCTGTACTGTAGAGGGTTTACTTTCATTTTTGTGTAAGTCTATTTATTTTATTCCTTTTGTGTATATAATTGTATTCTCTTTTTCTCCGTTCACATGAAGTACTGCAGGTGTGTGATGCAACGATGTGTGAATCTCATGTTCCATTTCCGATATTTACATTTTATTTAGCAGACGCTTTTCTCCAAAGCGACTAACCATGAGACATATCCCTTTCGATTTCACGTCCTAATCTGCATCTGCTTTGTGTTTTTAACGCAAGACTAGGATCCTCTCATAATTACTCCCCCTGTGCAGAGCCAATCGAATCATCTGATGGCCATGAGACGTATATCTTCTGTCCCCACTGCAGCCTTCTCTTCTGCTGCTTTTCTAGCTCTTGCTGCTGCGGCTGTCTTCTCCGTGTGGCCATCGCTCAGAGAGACAAACTCACCCTGCCACGCTCTTGTCTCTTTCGAGCTAAGGAGGAAGGTGAATATCTGTCAGGGTCTCCGGCACCCCACGGACCTGGCCCTCAGAGCAACTAAAGGGACAGCCTGGGCTATCGGCCACAACAATAGCATGGGCAATTTGGTGGTATTGGATCACCACCTTGGCTCACTTTGACTGATCAAGACCATAAGTCATTTCTTGCCAAAGCTGTGTGTGTTCAATATGCCCCCCTGCCTGTTGTGGGACGTGAGAACAATTGTCATGTTTTGACTGTTCCATAAAACTTACCTCGACATCAGAACAATTCTCCTCCCTCTCTCATTCATTCTCACGCTCATGTGGTATCAAACTCCCTGCTTCCCAGCAGCGAGTTGCCTCTCATGGCATGCAGCCCACCTCGCCTGTTGTCACAATAAGTGTGGCAAGCACTGCCAGGGGTATCAAAGTGGGTGATGAAAACAACAAAGAACAACAACATGCTTCATTTATTTCATAGGACGCCCCATTTCAACTGCGTGTTATTGTCCACTGTATGGGAGCAGAATGCCTCCGTTCTGCAAAAGGAAATACACAGCCATCTTGGCAAAAACGCTGTAGAGAGGGTACCCATCGCAGATCGTGATAGCGGCTTCTATAGTAGTTATTTATTGATACCAAAGAAAGACAGCAGGTTTCTCTCTGTGGATTAAAAGTTTGATTATTTTCACATTCAGGTGGTCCCTCATCACAGGTGCTTGCTGAGATTTGCATTTGAGGGGATAGCACGGTCCTAACCTTCGGGTTATCACTGGCCCCGTGTACGTTCACAAAATGCTTGGACGTTCACAGAATGTTTTCAGAGGATGCTCGGACTGATGGCTACCGCCTCAGCAGTGTGCAGATTAGGGTGCCCCTCTGACCTGGCACTATAACAGTGGCCCTCCCGCATCTCTTCACTTTACAGAGGTTGAAACCGGCTTCATCCACATAAATGAATTTGTTATGTGCCCCTTCAGCTTCAAGCTCCATTATTCTCTAAGACAGTGGTTCTCAAACTTTTTACAGCAGCATACCCCCTGGGGCATTTAACATTCTTCTGCGTACCCCCTCTCTTCCACTTAGACCGCAGTCACA
This sequence comes from Sinocyclocheilus anophthalmus, assembly GCA_018155175.1. Taxonomy (NCBI): domain Eukaryota; kingdom Metazoa; phylum Chordata; class Actinopteri; order Cypriniformes; family Cyprinidae; genus Sinocyclocheilus; species Sinocyclocheilus anophthalmus. Next base: position 11,727 of record JADLZN010010498.1, read on the forward strand.
CCTTTTCTATTAAAGGACAATATTTGCCCCCTTAAATTGATTTACAGGTGCATTTTTTTACCTTCATATAGGCAAACGTTTTCTATCCTTATTAATTGTCATGTTTTAT
>JADLZN010010499.1:0-124070 GCA_018155175.1 Sinocyclocheilus anophthalmus
GTTTACTTTAATATTTCACAGTGACTAAATGTTAGACGGATAGAGGCTGTTAAAATACAGTACTGGAGTTGGCTTTTAACCATCCAATCCAAAAGAGTGAGTTTTGCGTCTCGTCTCACTCTGCGCGCATAATATACAAACACTAATAAATTGATACTGTTTTGCTCACAAACCAAGTTTGAATGTGCCCGCATTCTCCACCAAAACATGTAACGTTTATTATATTTATTAGCTCTAAAAAGGGGAATATTTATGACGAATTATAACTGGTTATGATCCATAATAAATATTTAGATTATATCTTCGAATTAACTGTAGCAGAATCAATATTACAATTATTTGATCTGTCCGTCCACCGAGCAGACAATATAATCATTTATCAATTCAAGGAATATTTATTTTCTGGCCACGGAACAATAAACTGTCCTTCTTTGTACAGTGCTAGCAGTAATTCTTAGCCAAATGTAGCAAAGGTTCAAACATTCATTGACTGCGAACTGTGAACAGTAAACAGAGACAAACCGTTGTGAATATAAGGGATTTAATAAAATGAAACTATAACTAACATATAACTAACTAAAACATATAAACACAGAATGAAACAAAGTAAGGAAAAAAGAGAGAAAAGAAAAGAATGGCAGTATTTCACATCACTAAACCACAACCTTAAAATCATCAAAGAATCAAAAATCACCTTAAAAAGGGACTGAAACGTAACACGCATCTAAATAATTGTAAACGTTTACTTGCATTGGTTTCGATTGCTGAGGAAGAGTCCGGTTGCGGTAGATAACGGAGGTCTTTTGATTAGTTTGTGAGGAGTCAGCTGGAAGTTTTTACTTCTGGTTCCTCTGAAGAAGTCCACAGCGACTAACGTTACTTGAAAGTAAAAACTGCCGGAAAAGAAATCTCAAGAGGAAGGTCTTGAGAGTCCTGAAAGGTGTTGTATCAAACGAAGAAGAAGTTTTCTGAGCCGAGTTTATTTTGGGCTAATCGTTTTTGAGAGTTCCTATTCTGTGTGTTCTGACCAATGAGAGACATGGATTTTGAGCGGAAGAATTTTCTTTGTCTCTTGTTTTATGGCTCATTTGCATGCTTTATGGCCGGTCTGGAACATCCGTAGTTTTAACCCAAAATATAGTACCAGTCATATGATGCGTTTCACAATCACATACTGTACGTCATTGTCCGAGAAATGAAGAACGGGTGACATTGATACCAAGAAACAATAATCTGGAATAGATTAAACCAAAGATACACACATACACCTGAATAGAAGTGTTATGGCTTTTAAACTAATACCAAATAACAGTGGTAACTAATCTAGTCTAACAAGGGAATGTACACACCACATGCATATACCAGATACAATTATAACTGATTAATTATAGTCTAAAATAAAGAAATGTCTTTATGTGTGTGTGTGTGTTAGTTTGGGTGTGTGTGTGTTCGTTTGGCCATTTACAGGCTCTTTGTGGAATGTTTTTGAACTCAGATTCCAGGTTTCTCGTGGGGGCTGGTTCTAATCTTTTTGTCGGCGAAGAACCATTTGGCAATTTACCACCCCTATACAAGTAACATCTCTGTGTAGCCAGAACTGTAATTATAGCAAATGCAAAAGCTAAAAGGTGTCTTTTAAGCCATAAACAGTCCAACTATCATGCATGATCCTACGCAGACGCTACACCAATGAATGAGTGTTATTAGTTGATTCTTTTTTAGTGATTCAATTCAATTCACATTTATTGGCACAGTGCTCCTTAACGATGTATATAGTTTCAAAGCAGCTTTACAGAAAATAAATGTTAATTGAGAGTGATCTGTTATCAGAGGTAAGTGTCCAAATGACAGAAAAAACAGAAATTTGGTTCCATATTATACAAATCATTCAGTTAGTAACGTCCCATTTACTTTTAAAGGGGTCATATGACGTTGCTAAAAATAACATTATGTTGTGTATTTGGTGTAATGCAATTTGTTTATGCGGTTTAGGTTAAAAAAACAAATTATTTTTCATATAATGTACATTATTGTTTCTCCTCTATGCCCGCCTTTCTGAAACGTGTCGATTTTTTTACAAAGCTCATCGTTCTGAAAAGCTAGGTGTGCTCTGATTGGTCAGCTATCTAGTGTGTTGTGATTGGCCGAATACCTCAAACATGTGACGGAAATGTTACACCCCTTACCATACTGTGATTCCGTGTCCCCGGACTAGACTCAGTCCAGCTGCTCTGCTCGTGCACATCCCATCATCGGTTCTCTTTTAGCAGTTTAGTCAATGTACTGTTAGGAGTAACTGAATAACTCAGGATATTGGTTTATTTCGCGGTTTATTTTTATAACACAGAATAAAAACAAGTAGAATAAGAATAAGTTACCAATCAAATGAAATCAGTATTTAAGAAATAAATTTGTGCTACAGAGCTGGCACAGAAGAACACACAAGTGGCTTGTAGGTGTATTTTCAGACGTTTAATGAGGCTCAGAGGTCGCATGAGTGCAATTAAATTCATAAATTCATGTTGAGGTTAATGTTTTAAATATAACAATTTGAATATAGAAATTATTTAAATAACAGAAAAGATGCTTTAAAAATTTAACTAAAACTGCCAGCAGGTAGCGTCAAGTCACTGATTTTATCACTGAATCATTCATTCAATTGATTTGTTCGAACAGCTGAATCATTCAGGAACGAAGTACGTGACTGTCTTTATGAATGGGTAATTGAATCATTGACTCACTAGATTCGTTTAAACACGCAGTTCATTCATAAACGAATCCCCACTTTTTTGAATGGCGATCGCAGCGGCTCCGCTGTTACTTTAAAAAAAACATTTTCGTTTGATGAAATTGAGCAAATAAGACAATTGTGTTGTTGTCAGATAATATAAGTCACTTAATATTAACTTCTTGTTTAATGAACTGTTGTATTAAATCAATATCACATTTGCAAATTCCCTTAATAATCATTAAAAGCTGTCACTCATCTTAGTTTATCCCGATCTCACAAAACTCCATTATAATCGACGAAGCTCTCTACACTGCACAATGAATATCTTATTTACACCCCGTCAACACTTTGTTTGTTATAATGAGAGGATACGTCTGTGATGCATTACTCAATGCTGCAGAAACACGTAAGTATATTAGAACCTTTGAAGCTCCCTCAGCGCAAACACAAATATGCTGATCGGGTCAGTCGCACAGGTGCTCCTAAATATTATTTCATTGTCGCACGCAGTAGCTTCCAGTCGCAAATGCGACTGAAATGGTCGCACTGTAGAGCCCTGCTTAACCACTGATTTCTAGTCGTGTCCTCTTTTGGAAGGCCAAACAAAGTAGTTTCGCTTTCACACGAAACACACAGCATCTCCATTAATTGGAATAAAAGTTACTCCTTCTTTCGTTGCGTTAACAGTTTGGCGGCGTTATGCAAATCTTCCCACATCGTGACGTAGACATGTGGGGGTGTGTTAGAATGAGCCGTTTTAGGTAGGCGTGGTTGACTCTTAACTTTTATAAAGAATATCTCTTTGGTTTTGAGACTTTAGTCTTTGCAACTTTACAGATCTTCTTTATGCACCAAGAGCTTGTAACACTCCAAAGAGAAAGGAAAAATTTAAATTGCATCATATGACCCCTTTAAGCAGATACTATGAACACATTAAAGCAATGATTACATGATATGATCATAGTGATCAAACACATAAGATGCAATCAATGCGCCCGGTTCACAAACAAATGACTCTAATGCACATACAGTGCAACCACTGTAGACTAATTCCCTCACAAGTGATGTTGATGAGTTGGTCCTTTTTAGTGAATCTACCAAACGAATGATTCTGAGACAGTTCTTTTTGTGAATCAAACAATTGTGCTGCAACATCTAAGAAACATCTGAGATGTCAGTACACACTGTTTTTGTCAGTAGCATTTGATAAAGAATAATAATAATGAATAATGAATCAGTATTCTTTAAGAAATAGTTAAGGCCAAAAATTCTCTTTTTGCAAGAAGTGTTTTAAAAATGTAAAGTATTATTAATGTTATTGAAATTATTATTTTCCCCCTAAATATTTATTTCTTTAAACTAAAATAATTATTAATCGTTAAGGGGAACCTGATTTTTATTTTATTTTTTTGATTCCATATACACTGTAAACAAATTTCCACCTATTTTTACTTCAGTTGCTGCCTTAAAATTTTAAGTATACTCAACTTGGTTGTACAAGTCACTTCGACTTACATTCAAATGACATTAAACTGATTTTAAAAATTCTTTCCTAAAAGTTGAAATTGCTCAACAATTTATTATTAAGCTACTACTAAATATTGTAGAAACTTAATTTTCTGTAAAGTTGCTTTGCAACGATTTGTATCGTAAAAAGCACTATACAAATAACTTGAATTGAATTGAATTATTTTGATGAGTTCAAGTAATGCAAAAACATAAGTTGCCATGACTGATCATATCATTTTTACAGTGTAGAGAAATTACCATAGTAGATGCTAGAGGCTTCCCAGGAGGTGCTGGTGAAAAAGCAGTGACGCTGTTTCCTATCAACAGCTTCATGTAAAATTCATGTCAAATTCTCCAACCAGCCACTCCCTCACTAAGCCCTCCCCTCAACGGCCCCATTCAACCTTTCCTTCTCTTTTGCAGCCTTCCTGTCTGCCCTCATCACAATAGGTGACTGCCACACGAGAGACAGTTGCCAGAAACACTTTGCCACACCTTCCCCTTGTTGTTCTCCCGTCTCACTCCACAGAAACACATGAGCTTTGATAAGGAGCCACATCCTTGTGCGAACAGCCAGCTTCTCCAGATGGCAAGTGAGGGAAGGGAGGAGCGGGAAAAAACAGAAACACCTTGTATTTGCTCACAGGACGAGAAAAGATCTGGATTTGATCAGTTGACACCGAATGAAATGACAATTTCGGGGGCTAGGCTGCTATTATTTCACAGATCAGAGCATTTAAATAGGACCTGCCTGTTCAGTCTGTGTGCTTTTCTAAGGAATGTTGTCCCTGCTTTTTGTTATTCCTGCCAGCTTGATCAAGGTCGTCTTCCTTTTTAGTTATTAGTCTGCATGCTCCCTCTGCTGGCTGCTCAGGGGGAAGTAAAGGAAGAAAGATGGGGGGCTCAGTCAGCAAATGTATGTGTGAGGGGCCTGGGGGTAAACAAACTGTGCCTGACTGGTAAGGAGAGACCTGAAAATGAGGCACTAATGATAGGTGAATCAGCATTTCCAATGGGTTTATGGTGGATTCTCAGTCAGACTCTAATAGAGTCATTAAAATGAGGGGTCAAGTGCACCCTGTGCTGACTGTTAGTATCAGATAGATTTACTGACTCTCAGAGACACTTTATATAGGGGACGGTGCATGCCACTAAGCATTGTTTTCCTTTCCTGTTGTGTCCTGTGAAGTAAACCTAATTAATTTTATCGAGAGGCTAAGTTAGCACTTAGTTTATTCTTCAATAAATTCATCCACTGCTTAACTCTGGCTGTCTCTCGCTGCCTCTGATAGTCTGTCATCGCAGGCCTGCTCTGAGCAGACATGAGCATCTGGGTGTCTTTTTGAAGTTCCTAGGTGTGAGCTCACAGGCAGCTGCACTTCCTCCCCTGGTGGTATCTGTGAAAACGGAGGAGGATGATGAGTTGAAAGTCCTTCACACTCTCGTCAAGTTGTTTTTACAGCGCTACTTTTGCTATAATTCTTTCTCCCCACTCTACCGTGGCATCCCTCGCACCGAGCTACCTTAAAAAGCAGACAGATGGACTAAACAGCAGGTAGATAAATGCTGATAGCGCCTTGACGAGCCCTCGGACAAAACAAGGGGTCTTGTGAAAGAGAGCGCTTAAATGAGGCAAAGCAGCTGCTTCCTAGGGGCTGCGAGAATTGGTTTGTTTCATCCTTTTTGCGGCCTCCACATCCACTCTGTAATTTGCCAGTCAGCCCCAGTTTAATAGCATTTAAGAACTGCTAATATGGCAGCGTTTTGCACTTGAGTGATGTTAACATCCCCAAACTTTGTCTGTTGCAAAAAAGAATGGGCCAATGAATAGCAAAGTAGCATTTTATTCAAATGAAACTCTTTTAAATTAATTAAAAAATCTGCAGTTCTGTGGTGCAGGTAATTAAAGATAGATTAATGATCAAGCTAATGCAGTCGTCTGCCCAGTTCAGCACCTTGGAGAGCGCCACCTTCTCAGCTCAAATGTAGGGCAGTGATTTTCAGCACCATAGACAGCGGTCATCAGCTCTTGCTGGAAAGCCAATATAGTCGGTGTGCTGTACTAACTGACACACTCAGACGAACTGCTCCTCCGTGTACCCGACTCTCACCTCTCGGGTAGTTTGTCTGCTCCTCTCGCAGTTCCTTGGCAGAAGTCCTTTGCCTCTCAGCTCTCTAGGCTAAGAGTGATTGAAGAAACCTCCCAGTGCTATTAGGCCACCATGCTCAATTGCCCCATAAGTCTCCACACTGACCACTGACTCAGTGTAGCATTAGATTATGTGATACATCACCAAAAAAAAGAAAATAAAGAAAGTCTACTTTTCCTTTTAGTTTCACCCAGCATGCTCTGGAATGTTCTTGAACTTGTCCTTGACAAAGGGCCCTTGTCTCTTTACAGTAGTAACTGTCATCCACTTGGGAAAGAACAAGCTGTGCACTGTCTTTCTTCTGAAGGAAACTGAGCAAGTAAGCAGCAAGTCTTTTGTTTTGGATTTTGCCTCTGGCCCTCTAGGGGCGACGAGACGCCCTGGACAGGCTAAACAAGGTGTGTTGTGATTCAGGAACGGTACTTGCTGGGGTCAGCTCATGGCCAGGGATTATGCTGGAGGAATGTGCATAGCTTTCCAACCTTCTCAGCAGACCATGGAACAAGATTAAACTGGATTAGGAGCGTCACTCACCCTCTCATCAGGTCGAAATTTTTAAGTTGTCTAGCCAACCTCGCTATTCTTATTCTGTTGTCATGAGAACATTTTCTATGCATACAGAGACCAAACCCTATATGTGTTGTTAATTAATATTACTCAAATAGTACATATTTGTGTAGTTATTTATAGAATTGGATGCATGTATTTATAATTTAATGTGTGCTGTGATTTATGTTTATTTGTGCGGTCTGTTAAAATCTTTACTGAGAAGTTATAGCATCAGTGTGAGTCTGTCCCAGATCTTGTTCCCATTCTATTGCTCTCGCTTTCTCACCTTGACTTCTTGCCTTCTATTTCATGTATCCATAAAATGAGGCCAAATAATAAAAAATAATCATCACTTTTACAGCCATAAACATGCAGACAGATGTCTTAGGCTGTTGTGTCACGACTCCCGCTGTATTGTCAAGTGAAATAATGGTTTTGCTTTTTCAAAGCATGTCTCAAGACCAGTGCATCCCGTTCTTTTCTTTTACACTCTGTTTCACTTTTTTTAATGCAACAATGTGTCTTATTTAAAGCCCCCATAAGAAACTTGTCTGAAAACCTAACCTAATTATACAGGGCTTAGAGCCTAATGGATTTTAAAACTATATAGCTTTGCACATCCCTAGTACTGGTCCTAAATCCAGCCTCTGCTGACGGCTGCCGAAAATTCCTCTATGATGCTTTTACAAGCTTCAAACATCTCTGTGTCTGATGGAACAGCCCTTGTCTGGCAACACATCCACAAGTGAGCAAAATCATCATGTACAACACATTATGTGACACTTGGCAGATGCTACACTCCTGTTAGAGGTGAATTACAGAAGCAAGCGTTTGCCAAATTCAAGGATATTCCTCTCATTGCTCAGGTAAAGATTTGTTGCCGGCTATATGCATAGACCTTTCAGATGTAATCACTTTAATTAGATAAATATGGCTAATGAAGCAGGCCATTGGCTGGCAGTAGGCTAATGTTTCAGCATTTGTTTTCTGTGGAGCGATACATTTTTTTTCCCCCAGGTAAACTGACAAGCGCACCGTAATACAGGGCTAGTTCATGTTATCGGAAATCTGACTGGCTGTCAATTTCCCGGCTAATTTATCCCATCTGTTATTCATATGCAGCTGCAGGGGGACGGTGAGGAAGAATAGACAAACAAAATCAATCTGCAGACCCTATCTGCTACACATTTTCACAGATATGATGACAGCAAATAGTGTCATCACATTTCACGGTGTGCAAATCCAGGGAGGGTCTGTTTGGCTGACATGTCAGTACAAAAACGACACATCTGTGATGGTGTAATGAAATCTGTTATGTTCGACTGTGAAATGTAAACCTCTTGAACAGATCAGATTAACATTGAAAAGTTTTGACATGAGATCAATCAGGAGTGCCGTTTTCTGTGCACATTTGGTACACAACCATGTTTTAGATCATTATTTTCAATAGTGGCCTTAAGTATTAATTAAGTTGGTGGTTTTCCGTGACCCTCTCAGTTCCTCTCAGTATTGTCCTATTTTTTGCCTCTTGGGTGGGATTTGTCCTAAATTCTTCACACAACGTTTGGTCTAAAAATGTATTCGTACTTTGATGTGACCATATTTATTTGCTACACATGGATTGGCGCGGCTTTTTCCTCTGAACAACTCATTTCAAAGTTACTCGGGCCTTCATTAGTCCCTCAATGTCCTTATCATGTGTCTTCATACACTACAGCAAATGCTGCCCTTGACAACCTTCACAAGATCCACTTCAGGCTATTTTTCTCCTTTTCTCTGTTCAGGTGACGGTAAGAACTCCTTTTTTCTCTGTGCAACCACAGCAAAAGAAGATCCCACCAGGGAATTACAAGCAGAATTAAAATCTAAAGCAGGTGGAGGGGGGACAGAGGGTAAAAATCTCCCACAATCCCTTTCCTCTGCTCAGTACTTAAACATAATTTTAACATAATCATTTATCAGATCCTAGGAAGGAGTTTCTCAGATGTTACAGCATTTCTGTTTCGTTTCCGAATGATGTCGCAGCTTAGAAAGATCCAGAGGATATGTGTCGAACAGAAGGTGCCCTTTGCCCCAAATGTTGTTGTTAAAGCATTCAGCCCGCAGCCACATACTAACTCGCTCCCCCTGGGGGTTTACCATCTTTTTTCACATCCTGAATGGAGCTCATAATAAATACATTTAAAGGACCATGCATACTTTACCATTTGCATAGACATCAAAATGACAGATTAATGTCAAATCCACCTGCAAATGTCAGCAAAAGTTCAGCAAAATACCTCACAGCCGTCTACGCTTGGCATGATCACTGCTGATTCGGTTTCCTCCATTCTTGAAATTTAAGGCAAGCAAAGATGTAAAATGAATCCAAACAGGTGTTGGAAATCCCAACATTTCACAGACAATTATTTTGTCAATGGCTTACTTAGTGATCCTCCTTTGTGGGCCCTTTCAAAATGGAGAGGATTTCATTTCACAGCCATCAAGAAGAACAGTGGCTTTATTCCCAGTTGACACTGTTACTTGTTTTTTTTGCTGCATAATTTCTCGCCTTAGACTTGTTTGTGTGTTGTTAGGAGTCGCTGTGTTTGTTGTTCATGTTACGGCGCTTTGGGAATGACCCTAATGTGGAGGGAGAGGCAAAGAGGCCTGTATAATCCCTGTGTCAGAATGTTTCATAAACAGCTTAGTTGCGAGAGGATGCTTTTAAATATAGATGCAACATAATGAAGAAAGAAAGGAAAAATATAACGCTGGGTGAAAAGATATTGTGTGAGAATAGGATCCGGCATACTGCATATATTGGTTTGGGTTTATATTGCATTTTAACTTTTTTCGACCTCCACAGCAGCCTCTCCCACAAGCGGTTTTCTTTGGAAAGTTTGGCACTATATTTTTTTTCATGGCGGAGAAGTAAATATGTAAATACTTTTAACACTTTCTCAAGTTTTTGGAGTGTTAAAATTGACTGTGTCTAAATTTTGAAACACATAAACTGCATCACTTATATACTTAAAGCGATATGAGAAATAGGTCACTGACATTTTTCCACAGAATCACACAAGCTCTTTTTTTGACCTTGCAAAGATTGAGCGAATGCCAAATGCATGTCACAAACTACAGTTCAGTGTCAAGTGAACTCGGTGTGCTCAGTGTTTTATAATGTTTTCTTCCTTAAAGGAATAGTTCACGCAAAAATGAAAATTTGTTGAAAATGTACTCACCCTCAGGACTCTTAGTGTCATGAAGTTTTGTTTATTAGGGAACAGATTTGGATAACTTTAGCATTACATCACTTGCTCACCTCTGGATCCTCTGCATTGAATGGGTGCCGTCAGAATGAGAGTCCAAACAGCTGATAAAAACATCAGGAAAAAAAAAAAAAAAAAAAAAGAATCCGAAGTAATCCAAAAGCCTCCAGTTAATCAATTAACATCTTGTGAAGTGAAAAGCTATGTTTATAATGAAAAAAAATCATCATTAAAACATTTTAACACTCTAGCCTTGATATTTTTCTCTTGTAAAAAAAAAAAGTAGTCTCTTCTGAATCAGGAGAGAAATATGGGTAACACTTTATTTTGTTGGTCCCTTTTGAGCATTCTGTTGACAGTAAGTAACGTTGCACCTACATGTCAGCTAACTCTCATTAGAGTGTTAGTAGACTGTCTGCTTAATATCGGCTAACTCTTTATTGTGATGGTGTCCCAACAGACATTCTACTGACTATAAGTAACTTTGCAAGTAAGTCAACTTAGAGAGTTGGTAGATATGTAGGTGCAACATTACTCATAGCCAACAGAATGTGTTAAAGGGACCATCAAAATAATGTGAAACCGAAATATGCATAGATCAAACACAGATTAGCAGCAAAGACAGTCCAAAACAATTTGGATGTGAGAGGACAACAGGAGATGGACTTTTTAAGCCTCGGATTATGGCCAGACAGTTAATGATTGATTTGTTTCTTAAAAACAAGCATCTTTTAACTAGAGAAGACATTATTTGTTCGACTGGATTACTTGTACATTCTGATGTTTTTATCAGCTGTTTTGGACTCTCTTTGGATTCTGACGGCACCCATTCACTGCAGAGGATCCATTGGTGAACAAGTGATGAAATGCTGTTGAAGATGATGAAGAAACAAACTCCAGAATTTAGAAATTTTGAATTCTGAAAAAAATTGAATAGCTTTTATGGAATTACAAACTACTATTGCTATTTGTTTTTAATACATAGTTTTACATTTATGTTATTTCAGTTATTTATTTTGTAAACTGCATTAGACTTCACAGTAAATTAATAATATAAGCATATATATTTTCATGTGAAATGTCATTTTTTGTTGTTGAGCCAGCAAAAATGTTGGCAGCGACAGTAAAAATCTGCCACTATTATTCTGACCAGGCCAGCAGAAAAAAAGTCTTTATTGTTGAGCCCTGAGCCCTACTTGATTTGAAGATTCTCTTTTAATCAGTTCATCCTATCCTCAGAAGGCCTGCTGGTGTATTTCAGCTCTGTATGTGCCTGCCAACACCTCCAAATGTGGTCACACAGATCTGAATTAAGTGTCTCCGCTCTCTTTTGACATTGCACACACCATTGCCAGTGTCACGGTGTGTCATTAAGTTTCTTGTGTGATTTTTGCAATAGCCTCTGCTGGCTCTGATTCCTAATCCCTTTCCAGAGTGCCCTTCAGTTCAATCAACAATGCAGCATGCCTGGCAGCATCATTACCGACTGAGACTGAACAAGGAATCAAAAACAACCATTGCACTCTCCTGCTCCCTTCACAGAACACAGAACATACAATTAACCAATCTGTAAACCGCTATCAGGAAATTCTGCCTGTTATATCATAATGTTTAATTGCGACAATTTCGCAAATTCATTGCATTCTGAAGTCAATTTGTTGTTATAGTAACAAAGGAATGTGGAATGATATGAACACTAGTCATTAATTTCATAGTAAAGAGAGGAAAGGAGCATAATAATTATATCAGTCCTGAAACTAGAGCAGATTAAATATTACATTTTTGTCTATTAATTGACAATCTGCTTGGCCCTGAATGACATATCCTCAAATATCCATATTTCAGGGTTTATTGAAGGCTTTTTAATATAACAGAATAAAACATGTCTGGATAAGTAGAGGAATAGAGGCCTTAAAATCGCCAGATAGCTAATTAGACGGCTACGGCTTTAAGCAGGGTTGCTCTATGCCAATTCACACGTCTCCTACACAAGACTGCAGAGGATTGTGGTGTGCCATCGTGGACTGCTCAGTCCCATCTCATGAATATGCTAATTTGTTCGGAGGCCACCCCTCTGAGTTCCCATACCCCACTTTACATTTAACTTTCACAGCCTGTCAATGTCATCCACACTGACTAGTTTGACCTGTGCTGACGAAATGTCAAAACCCAAACGTGTGGGATCTCCTGGCTATAAGTTTAGAGCTGTGGCAAATCTCTCTGTGTGTTTTATTAGCACAGGGGTTCAATATGGCTTTTCTGTGGATTTACAGTGCATGCGATGGGAAGTGTCACACTGCAACCTGTTTGTGATGCCATGACATTCTGGCTTATCTCCTCTTTAGTTGTATAGAAACAAATTCCATTACTGATTATGCCACCTTGCATTCAGGTTGTGTTTTCTTTTCTTTTTTTCTTGGTAAATGTGTTGCAGCTTTGTGTGGTGGAGATGAGTTTATTGAAGCAAAAGTCGTAGTTAATGGTTTGTTAATAGAGAGAATTGGACCTAAAGGGGTCCTATTATTCTCTTTTACAAAGTCTTGATTTTGTTTTGGGGGTGTACTAGAACAGAATATGTGAAAAACACATTATTTTTCACATATTTTACATTATTACAAGCCCTCTCTCCCCAGTCTGGCATGAACGGCTCGAATAGTTCCTGTATCAAATGAAGGCCCGCCTTCTGAAATACGAAATGTGCTGTGATTGGATAGCTGGGCCAGTGTGTGCTGTGATTGGCAGCACACGGCGCCTGGTCGGGAAATGTCATGCCCCTTACCATAGCCGCCTGCGAGCTTCAGTGTAAATATTGCAAAATCAATTCAATTTGAGCGCGATTTTAAACCCGGATGTAACCACTCTAAGTTCGTCGGCCTTGGGAAAGCTAGCGTGTCTCCGACATACTGTAGTGATCACTCGTTGTCTTCTCTAGTGCAGCTCAACCAGGTCTCGTCCCATTCGTCGATATTTGTGATATCACAAATCCCGGAAATTATGCGTTGTAGTCCAAACCAGTCGTTCGTTGTAGTTTTTGAAAAGTGATTTCTGTTAAATAAAATATCTCCTTTTGAAGTGGACTTTGAGCTTTGTAACTTTACACATCTTTTTTATGTTCAAACAGCAACATTACAGACTAACTAAAGTTGAAAAAGTGAAAAAGCATAATATGACCCCTTTAAAATAAAATATGACCAAAAACCTTTTGAACAGTACTGTGCATTTCATAGTGACAATGGCCAATTAAGAACATATTTGCTATTTTCTAATTCTTCTGTAGCCACATAATAACTTTATTGAAGGAAAATGCTGAAATTGAAGTCATTATTCACTAATAAACTGTTCATTTGAGAAATGCTACAACTGGATCTTTGAGTCAATGAGTTGAACTCCTCTTCTAATTGTTTATTCCTATTTGTGGAATGGACCAACCAGTTTACAAATTAATCAAAAGTTTTTTTTTTCATTATTAATCTACCTCGTGGTCAACTCAATGACTCAATTGTTGTTGTTGTTTTTTCTCCAAGCTCTCTTGACATGGTCATTGTGAACTAGTATAATAAATAGCTGCATGAAGATTCTTCAAAATGTATTATTTTGTGTTCCCCTGAAAATGTTTGAATAACACGACTTAATGACAAGAATTAGCATTTTTATGCTTCATTTTTCAGTGCAAATAGCCATATCAGATCCCTTTATGTAAAATTAGTTTACATTTATTTATTTTCTGATGCACACAGAATACTCTCATGCCAAAACATCTTCCAATTCCTCTCCACTCTGTCTTTTCCTTTCTCATTCTGCTCTCACCAGACCGCTTGGTAAGACAACCCTGTTTGCTGAAATGATAGACCTCCAGGGCCTCAATTCTGAATTAAGCTTTTTTTATAGATGATGTTTTCATTTCCTGTTTCATTCCTCCACACTTCCATGTGGTAAAACTCCAGGGTGAACCCGACAATAATCGAAGATGTGCTGTAATGTAATGTGTTTTTGGAGTCAACACAATGATGATCACTCCTCCTGTCCAGCTGGGAAGGAAAGTCCCAGTGGCATCTCTACTTCATGGAAAATCAATCACAAGGGCACAGGGGCCAAGCATACTGATGAGGGTCGAACACCCCTCGTAAACTTAGTCCAGGTAATGCACAGACATTACGGCATTACAGGGATGTTATGGAACCCCAGTATGGCTGATCGCTGAGTATTTTCCTCCTTAGAGAGACTTTGTTCATAAAATTCATATTTTTGCCTCTAATGTTATGCCTTACTTTATGAGATGAGAATTATGTTGAAGCACGCAACGATTCAAGGTGAAGAAAAAAAGACTTCACTCTGAATAAATGTGCAGGTAACATTAATGTTTTTTCACTTCATGTCGCTGACATCACCACAACCGTTCTCTCTCTCTCTCTCTCTCTCTGTGTGTGTTTAATACTGTTAATTCATGAGCTATCATGTGCCTTCCAACCTGACTCACAGGGCCAGTTACTTAACTCACATCTGTAAATTGGAAAATGAATTATAAAACTGAAAACAGAATGTTCAAACATTTCCCCGTAAAAAACAGAAATTAAAGATTTACATTGGCACCTTAAAATTCATTTGGCTGGCATGCCATCACACGTAATTAGCATACTGTAGTTTGTTTTGTGGAAATATCCCCAATGCTTTACTGTTCTGTGCATTATCAAAATGCATTTGTAATGCTTAATCATTAATGCTCCCAGAAATGTGCCCATGTTTCTGACCGCACAGAAATAGCTTTTCTTCTCCTTTGAGAATTTTCTGTAGGAAAATAACAAAGAATAAAATTATTTTCTGTCTCCTCATTGAGATGCTCATGTACTATAAAGCACATTTAGACGAGAAAAATATTTCAGTTACTATTTTATTTTTATTTTTGTTGTTGTGGCAAGGTAAGAAATTATAGTATAGTAATGTTCTCTTTTCAAGCATTGCTCAAAGAAATGGCTGGGCTCCTGGTTACCAAGCGTTTCAGACTTGATCCTATGAAACAGTCCTGTGATCATGACTAAAAATATTCACAGCTCAGAGCACAATGTGGGAGTAAGTTATCAAGCTTTAAAATCACATGCACTCAGAGTGTGGACAGTGTTGGGCATGCTACTTGGAAAATGTAGTGAGCTAAGATAACAGATACTCTTCGTTAAATAAAGCTTCACAAAACTAAAGCTACAGCCCTGGGAAATGTAGCAAGCTAAGCTACAGCAACATGGCAAAAGTAGTTTACTACATCTAAGCTATTTTTTTTTTATTCATTTTTATATTGAACCAACATAAGTCAATGCTCTCTCAGTGATCAATAAAACTGTCAGTCAAGCAGATTGTCAGGCATAATATTTCAGTTTAGTTGTTTATTCAACAACTGTTCCAAACCAATATGGCAACAAAAATCAGTATCATGCACAGGGCCGGATTTGCCTTGTATTGTGACATAGGCTAAATAAATTTTTGCTGTCAGCCGGAAACCTCCTATTGGTAGTTGGTATTGTGTTTTTATTGTATACAGTGTGGCATTATATTATTAACATTTCACCAAAATCAAGTTCAAATACGAAGCTTTTGACCAGTGAATGTTTTTCCCGTCATTAACGCCACATCAAAGGCAGTACGGGCATCGTATTTACATTTTCTTGAACTTGCAGGTTATACAGTTTTCTGTCCCTATGTGGGCGCTCAGTTTTTTTTCTGTTATTTGGCAAAAGTATCTTATTATAAAAGTTATTTGACTGTGACTTGACAACAAATTTTAAGACACCCTTCTCCTCTCCTCAAATACAAATAAACAGTAGCCTTTATAAATATACAGGTGCATCTCAATAAATTAGAATGTCATTGAAAAGTTCATTTATTTCAGTAATTCAACTCAAATTGTGAAACCCGTGTATTAAATAAATTCAATGCACACAGAAGTAGTTCAAGTCTTTGGTTCTTTAAATTGTGATTTTGGGTCACATTTAACAAACCCACCAATTCACCATCTCAACAAATTAGAATATGGTGACATGCCAATCAGCTAATCAACTAAAACACCTGCAAAGGTTTCCTGAGCATATAAAATGGTCGCTCAGTTTGGTTCACTAGGCTACACAAACATAGGGAAGACTGCTGATCTGACAGTTGTTCAGAATACAATCATTGACACACTTCACAAGGAGTGTAAGCCACAAACATTAATTGCCAAAAAAGCTGGCTATTCACAGAGTGCTGTATCAAAGCATATTAAAAGCAAAGTTGACTGGAAGGAAGAAATTTGGTAGGAAAAGGTGCACACAACCAACCGGAGGAACCGCAGCCTTAGAGGATTGTCAAGCAAAATCGCTTCAGAATTTGAATTTGAAAACTTCACAAGGAATGGACTGAGGCTGGGTTCAAGGCATCAAGAGCCACCACACACAAACGTGTCAAGAAATTTGGCTACAGTTTTCGTATTCCTCTTATTTAGCCACTCCTGAACCACAGACAACATCAAAGGCGTCTTACCTGGGCTAAGGAAAAGAAGAACTGGACTGTTGCCCAGTGGTCCAAAGTCTTCTTTTCAGATGAGAGCAAGTTTTGCATTTCATTTGGAAACCAAGGTCCTAGAGTCTGGAGGAAGGGTGGAGAAGCTCATAGCCCAAGTTGCTTGAAGTCAGTGTTAAGTTTCCACAGTCAGTGATGATTTGGGGTGCATGTCATCTGCTGGTGTTGGTCTATTGTGTTTTTTGAAAACCAAAGTCACTGCACCAGTTTACCAATAAATTTTGGAGCACTTCATGCTTTTTTCTGCTGACCAGCTTTTTGAAGATGCTTATTTAATTTTCCAGCAGGATTTGGCAGCTGCCTACACTGCCAAAAGCACCAAAAGTTGGTTAAATGACCATGGTGTTGGTGTGCTTGACTGGCCAGCAAACTCACCAGACCTGAACCCCATAGAGAATCTATGGGGTATTGTCGAGAGGAAAATGAGAAGCAAGAGACCAAAAAAATGCAGATGAGATGAAGGCCACTGCCAAAGAAACCTGGGCTTACCTCCATACCACCTCAGCAGTGCCACAAAAAAATTACCTCCATGCCACGCCGAATTGAGGCAGTATTAAAGCAAAAGGAGCCCCTACAAGTATTTAGTACATGTACAGTAAATTAACATACATTCCAGAAGGCCAACAATTCACAAAAAAAAAAATTTTTATTGGTCTTATGAAGCATTCTAATTAGTTGAGATAGTGAATTGGTGGGTTTTTGTTAAATGTGAGCCAAAATCATCACAATTAAAAGAACCAAAGACTTAAACTACTTCAGTCTGTGTGCAATGAATTTATTTAATACACGAGTTTCACAATTTGAGTTGAATTACTGAAATAAATGAACTTTTCCACGACATTCTACTTTATTGAGATGCACCTGTAGTGTTTCTTGAGTAAAGAAACCGCTGTACTCATTCAATCAACAGTTATTTTATTTACCTTCAGACTGCAAACAAGCTGAGATGCTCCAAACTGCGCACCGCACTTCATTCACGAGAGAGGCGGGAGGAACATTGAGGTTTGACTGACAGTTTGAGGAGCCAATTGAGTTACGAGGTGTAGTGGCGGTGGCGTCACTTTTACTGGTCCAGGATCAGTGATCTTTAGCAGTTATATTTCTGATTTGAGCTTGAGCTTCAGAATGCTTTGGATAATGTAGCTTTTGTTGACGCTACCGCGTTACTTGATCAAAAAAAGAGCTTCACTACTGAAAAGCTATTTGATTAAGAAAACAGCAACGCTACCACCGCTCTACTGAGAAATGTAGTTAAGCTAGTAGCGTCACTACTTGTAGCGATGCTACTGCCCATCACTGAGTGTGGAGTCAGGCTAACTATTGGCAGTGACTCTCGTTTCAGTTTTTACGACAGTTCCAACTGTGAAGTCTCTGATGATGTCCTCCAGTCTCATTTTCTACTGCTGAACAGAATAACTGTTAATTTTTCAGTTCCAGTGGTTAGGTCTTAGTGCACTTCAGGGGGTGGCAGACTGCTATCATAAATGCTCATCTATTCACCAAAATTACTGTTGTCATCTTGATCTCGTATTAGCACTGAAAATTCAAGAGTACAATTGGAACATGAAAAAGATTAATGATTATACTGACGATGCTTTGCTTTGAATGCGTTCTGACATGTCGCCTGAATTACATACACACTCTACACATCATATCTTTTCATACTCGTACTTCATACTTGTATAGTTATATTTATTTATTGTACTTCTTTAGATTCATTTAGAGAATTATATGCATTGTGTAAAAGTAAAATAAATTAATAAATAAAACAAATGATCAAAAAATAGGTACAAGAAGATTGAAATATAGATCAAATTTGTTCAATTGTCTAAATAATCCTTAGACTACAACATCGGTTCCTTAGATGAACACTGTATTATTATTAATAATAAGAAATAGTAGTAGTATTACTATTGTTGTTATTGATGCAAAGTTGTTTTATGATTTGAATGGTCAGTTTTTTCAGTTTTTATCTAATTGTTGTCTTGCTGAAGAGATGTAATTTATACAATTGAGAAATGGTTCAAAAATGCCTAAATAAATCACATTATCTGTGAAAACCATTGTTAGAAACTGTTCTTTAAAGACCCACCAAATGTTGACTGATATATAACAACTGTTAATTAAGTAAAGAAAAAGTGAATATCAAATGAATCTTCAGAGAGGTAGTGTTGATTTTCTGCTTGTAAGACAATCAGCCTACATCCTTTTTTGACCATATTGCAGACAAACATCCCTCCTCCGACAAAAGGTCTCAGGAGCATTTGGTCTCTATAATGGGGGTTTAAGCAGTGTCAGACACAGAGGCACAGTATATGCTGTTTGTGACAGCTCTGAGTCTCTGGAGAAGGCCATGTGAAAGGCACTATGGCTGTGTGCATCTGGGAAAGATGGGGGGCTGACAGAAACAGCTTGCTTGTGCTCATGAAACCTTCACAACTGGGAGCCAAAGCTGCCTATACATTTAATATGGCTTTTTGCCAACATTCCAATCTGCCACCAAAGTATCACCGCCACTCAGATGTTCAGTACGGTGTGTTCAGAAACATATGTACAGTTTGATAATGCAGGCTGATCACATACATGTTATTGATTGCCGTCTGCCGTCGCATAAGGCCAATAAGCAGCTACTGTAAGATGTGTTACTGTAGCGCTTGCCTTCGTTCGACAAAGTGGAAAAGGAGGTGAGGTGCAAAGAAGGCAATTCCTTGACATTCCCAACCTCTTTTAAAACCCCTGCTCTCCCACAGAGCCCGACTCCCTGTTGTTATGCCGGGGAGCGAGTTCAGTCAGGCATTTCAAAGGTTCGGTCTACCCTTGGCTTTTGAGATTGAATAAACTATAGCTTATCCATCTAAAACAGCAGGTCACTATCTCCCAGGAGCGCGACACATAGTGCTAGAAGAGAAGCACATAGTTAATCTTTCACCTTCTCTGGAAAAGAATGGTGGCCCATAACCCGATGTACCTACATGATAGTGTGGTCCGTCCCCCTTTGTGCTATATGCCTTCCACGAGTGTGAGGTTGGAAGAAATATTGCCAAGCAGCATCATGTCAAAGAAAGGAGGAGAAGATTTCCCAGAGGGCAGCTTGGATGACATCCCATGACCCACTTCTCCCTTTTTTTTCTTTAGGTAACAAAAGTGTGAAGTATTCAAGTAATTCTCAGGGTCCTGAACTCAACACCCTGCTCCAGTGTGCAGTTTAATGATTTCTTTCACAATTGTCGGCTGTGGCTGAACGTCTCAACTTGTTTAGTGCCGTTATAGTCGATACATATGGCAGGGGATTGGTGTACGGATGGGGGCTGTGGGCGGATTGATTCTTGACTAATTCACAAGACTGTTTTATCAGTTCAAACACCCTTAACCCCGTGTGCACTCCCACCCAAAGGACTGCATTGATGGTTTATTTCACAAAGAATGAAACTAGAGCTCAAAGTGTATTCTGTAGGCAGTGGAAGGTATGACAAGAAGGCTTTTGCTAGAATAGGCCAATTTAGAGTGTTATTACAGTGCTTGTGAGGAGAGTTTCATATTGATATTCCTTTTCTATTACAGTGCTTGCAAGACAGCGCTGTATTGATATTCCTCAAACATTATGATTTGAGATTTGTTCTGAAGTATTCATTTTCTACAATTAATTTGGCTCTGTTCAAGCTTTGTTTTGTAGATCATTTCAGTCTTGGGTGTTATGTCTTACTAGAATATCAATATGCTCTTATAATGATGGACGGTGTCACAATAATGCACTTGCATGAATTACAGCATCAGCGCCTCCCCAGTGCGTCTCACAAAATAATTCACAGAAAGCATACATAACAGCTGTGCTGTTATCTAGTTGTAATTTTCGTGAGCTTTATACTTTTTGAAGAAGTGTAAGTTTGAAAATCACTGTAACTGTATTTGCGTACCCTTATAAAAAAGTACACGTTAGCATACTTTTAAAAAGAGTAGCCTACTTGTTATGAGAAATAATATACTTTAAAATAATGTACTGACTGAATGTGAATGTTTTCGTACACTGAATTAAAATTAAATGAAAATGTAGATTTATGTTAAATTCTAGAGTGTTTTTGACCCGCTTAAGTACATCTTTACACATGTAATTTCATAATTACTTCTACTGTCTTTGAAATATAGTTAAAATGCCCAGTACTGCTTTATAGTAAAGTAATAGATACTTAATTTCCATTGGAACTGATGTCATGTATTTAAATATTAGTTTATATATTTTGAATGACAAATGATAGCTAAAATAATAAAACTATACTTTCAAGATTGAACTTCAATGCAAGTGCACATTCAATGCGATTAAGTATGCTTATTTTTTACAATGGTACTGAAATTCATATTGGTTTTTCTATTATTATATTGAAATAAGACTAAAACTAAAGTCATCTTCACTGTGACATGGCACCTTTTGTGCAGGTGATTCTGGTTACGAGACACTAGAAAACCAATGTTTGTAATTGTCCCAACTGGCGACTGCAGGCAACATACACTATTTGATTCGAGTGATGTGCTGGAAATGAAAAATATTAGTGTATAATGACATAATGGTCTTTTCATCACACAAAGTTACTGTTTGGCTTCAGAGAACTTGAAATAGCATATGATTCATATTAGGGGTGGAATGGTTCGTGGAAAAAAATCGAACCGTACGGTTCTCCACACGGTTCGACACGCTCTAGGATAGAGGTTCAATTTAAATCTGACAACGCATCTGTAATATGGTTTGCTATAAATAACACGTAAAACAAACAGGGTTCGGCTAATGTATGTTTCTGTTGATGGATGCGCGTTCTGGCTTCCCAATACATTACAACAACAGCGATGAAAAAAAAAACGTGGACAAACCATTCACTCTTGTTCAATGTGAATGCCGTATGCTGGAATATAATCATTTATTACGTCATCACCTGGGTGCTGATAGCGCGCGCGCACAGGTGAGACCTGAACAGCACACGTTGATATCTGTGTTTAAGCTAAACTCGTTTAAGCTTTGCCAGTTTAAACATTTAAGAGCCAGAGGACGCGAGCTCGCGCGCAGTGAGAAGATTTGTACGTGCGCTCAAATGAGCCTCAGAACACGTGCAAATATTAAGCTCTCTCTGAAGTATTGTGTTTAAATGGACAAATTCACACAAAAATTATGTCAAAATGCCCGTCTTTGTGAGTATCCTATAGCAGACATAGCCGGCTGAATGTACTGTATCAGTGCATTCTCTTAAAGTGACAGCACTATTGATCAAACAGCAACAACAAAGAATTCACTCATACAGTGAAATATGCAATGCTGTTTTACATTTCAGTACTTTATTCAATTTCTGTACCTAAAGACTAATGTTAGACCTACCTAAAAGAAAAAAACTGAAAATCACTGTTTATTTTATTTGTATCTTTACTCTATTGTATTTATTTGTGCTATTGCTTGTAGTTAGATAGATTATATTTATTTTTTTTAATTTTATTTGACAGTATAGTTTTTCCCTAAACATAGCATATACCGAACCGTACCGTACCGAGACCGTGACTCTAAAACCGTGATACAAGCCAAACTGTGAGTAAGTTTAACTGTTCCACCCCTAATTCATATGGACATTTTTGTCCTTTTTTGGTGCCCATGGTCACTATAAACTGTCATTGTGTGGAGAAAAAGCAAGATTCTTTAAGTAAAACATTCAAAAGGGTCTAGCTGCAGACTTGCGCTTGCACTCTCAGACTTGCACTCTCAGACACTTGCGCTTCCGCTAGCGACGTCACTTGCAGTCTTTATTTTTTTATTTTGTTCTATTTATTTATTCTTTGTTTGATTCTCTCAACATTTTACAACAGTAGCCATGTGGTGAAGACAAGACAAAAGAAACTAAATTACGAAGTCACTTGCAATCGCCACTTGCACTCTCCGATACCTGCGACGTCACTTGCAATTGACACAAATCGTGCGTGATGCCAATGGAGACAAGACGCTGTGGTGGTGATTAAACGATTAAAACTAATTTAGTATTTTTTTTTACCGTAGTAAAGGGTCTGAAGTCATCTGTAGGAGAAAAAGACAAGACCCGCAAATCCGTGGCCACAGAACAGCAGAATATGCACGCAATGTAGGATTTCTACAGGAGGAAAATGCTTAACGAGAGACTTTGTGCATTGCGTTAATATTCTGCTGTTCTGTAGCCACGGATTTGTGGGTCTTGTCTTTTTCTTGCAGGACCCTGTACGTTATAGTATAAAATTAGTTTTAATCGTTTAATCACCACCACAGCATCTTGTCTCCATTGGCATCACGCACGATTTGTGTCGATTGCAAGTGACGTCGCAGATATCGGAGAGTGCAAGTGGTGATTGCAAGTGACATTGTAAGTTAGTTTCTTTTTTCTTGCCTTCACCACCTGGCTACTGTTGTAAAATGTTGAGAGATTCAAACAAAAAGTAATCAATAAATAGAACAAAATAAAAAATAAAAAAGACTGCAAGTGACTTTGCTAGCGGAAGCGCAAGTGTCTGAGAGTGCAAGTGCAAGGCTGCAGCCAGACCCTTCTCAAAACATTTGTGTATTGCTTAGGAAATTACTTAGCTGTTGGCTAAAAAAACCTGTCATCAAAGAGCTCTTCAGTTCTCTGCAGTTGCTTTATGGCTGCGCCAGCACTTTGCAGGATCATTGATCAAGATGAGATTCATTGTCAGTGTGAGCCATGTAGCATTCATCAGTCCAAAGCCCAAATTCCAATTCATATGTCACATGAACATCTATTGACCCAGATTACCCCTGACCACCACACCAACATGATTACACCCATAATTCCCCATTATTGATCATCCATCGATCTCAGGTAATGCTACCATTAGCCTCTTTCAATTAGACATTTAGTGATTAATTTAAATAATGAAAGCAGCAGACAGTGCATTGATGTAAAGCATATTGACTCTTCTTGCTCTCTCAGGACATTGAATCTCAGTGTCCTCCCATTATATTACATTTATTCATTCCAGCTTCTGCTTTATATTATTCACATCACCTGGGTTTGGAAAATTACAAGTGCTGCACATTCTACCCATTAAAAGAAGCTTTATCTCCGAGAGATAATGTAGAGGCTTGTGAGTCACACACTCGCAACAAAGAGAGAGACCCCGAGTTCACTCTCTTATCACGCAGGTGCTCCTCGCCCAGCCAGCAGCATGGCACTCTGGGTAAAAGAACTGTCTCTAAAGTCCAAACGAAGAATAGGATAATGACTCGCAAGCAGTTGGGGTATGTGTTGTTTGCTTCATTATTCATTAGGCCTGAACTCGTGAACCTTTCTGAGTTTATTAAAAGTGATCAACCTAGCTGGAAGTTATCTAATATTGATATTGTTTCATAAAGAAGAACGCTACATATAAAACTCTATAAAATCAGAATAGCAGTTTTGTGGTTTTAAGTGAAGTGACATGTGACATGTGGCCAAGTATGGTGACCCATACTCAGAATTAGTGCTCTGCATTTACCCATCCAAAGTGCACACACACAGCAGTGAACACACACAAACCGTGAACACACACCCGGAGCAGTGGGCAGCCATTTATGCTGCGGCGCCCGGGGAGCAGTTGGGGGTTCAGTGCCTTGCTCAAGGGCACCTCAGCGTGGTATTGAAGGTGGGAGAGAGCGCTGTAATTCACTCCCCCCACCTACCCTGCCGGTACGAGACTCGAACCCACAACCTTTGGGTTATGAGTCCGACTCTCTAACCATTAGGCCACGACTTCCCCTTCCCCTTAGTAAGTTTATTAGTTTTGGGGCCATCTCTTCTTTATATGATTAGCGATATCAAGTAGCAAATCACGTTTAGGGCTATAATGTAAAGTATTTTCACTATTTTCAACTAAGATATTGGCTTTGAAAAAGGGAAAACCCTTTGGATAGATCACCGACTTCCTGTTTTAATAGGAAATACATCAACACGGGGAAGTAAGGCATGACTGCTGGATTGTTTTGAGTTACCTGGCTTTTTTTTTTACTTAAAAATGAATATTTATGCACATTTTAATTACTCTCACTGTCAGTCATCCCATTAGATGTATCATCTGGCAGATTAAAGATGTAGTTTGATTGTTTATGCTAGCTTGGAAAATATAGGAAATGTTGTGGCTCAAAGAGCAGTGGGTTTTGTTGTGTTCCTCTGTAGAATTTCCTCCAGATCCGCTACTCTCTCCCACTCAAAACAGCCCCCGATACATAGTGCTGCCTCAAAAAAGGCCCTCGGGCCGAGAATGGCAGTTCCTTGAAGAATTAACTCATCTGAACAGCAAGGCAAATAAATGAATCAAATGTTAAAAAATGCAGACTAAGTCTATAGGAGCTGCAGAAACTGTCTTCGCTGTTTCTAATTTCATAGCATGTTACAGTGACGAATGTGTTTTATGCAGAATACAAATCTTGTGATTTTCTGAATTTTTTGACAGTTGTTGGGATTTTTTTTTTTAAGTTGAATCTCTTTCAAACATCTCTTCTTTGTGATTCAGAGTGCATTGAGAGTTTTAACAGAGTCTTGTCTGAGAGAGAAACATGGCTGTGAAAAACACACTTTAAATCTAACCACACCTGTCCTCCCCTCAAACTGTGTGTATTTTTGGGCAATGGCAGCTGTTCAATCTCTATATGAAAGCGCAGTCAGCGATTGTGCCACTTAGCATTGGTTATTTACCCACTGACGTCCCCTGAAGTGTTACCTGTACGTTGTTTATTCATGCGATGACAGCAAACTCACAAGGGAAAGCTGAGCACCGGTTTATCAGAACAGCAAAAGCTTCAGGCTACATCCTTATCCCATCCCTTGCTCCCCTCCCAGCCGCACACAATAACTTATAACTGTAAACGTCCTGGTGAAAATGTGTTCCTGCCATCCTGGCTCACCATGATATTTGGCAAGACATCGGTTTTATAGCTCACCTCTGCTCCTGCATCTTAATGAGGCGGCTTCACTGTCGACGGCCGGGCCAAGATTCTTGTGTCGACTCGTCCGAAGTGCTCCTCTACTCTTTAATTGAATCTTCCGCCCTTCTCCTCCCCCTCTGGGTCTCATCGGCTGCCAACGAGCCAAGGGTGTGTTTAAGTGTTAATTTGTCAACGGCGGTGGGGGGGTGTCCGGTTGGCTGTGTTGGCATTGGTGCGACGGGCACACAGCGGGAACAGATGGAGTTCAGATGTGGCTTCTTAATCGTGTGCATAAATACTGCCATTGTCGCTGTCTGAGGACAACTCTTGATGTTGCATTTGCCTAATGTGGATTTTGGGTACTCATTTACACTAGCTTTTGCATTAATATTTTAAAAAAGTTTAGCTAATTTATTGATGTTTTTTTTTAATTGCTAAACAAATCTTTCATATTTTAAAAAAGCTATTTATATCTACCATTATCTATCTTTAATTAGTATTTATTTTTCTCAAATCAAAGAACTATGTATCTAATACAGATTTTGAATAGAAAAGAAGGGTTATTAAATTTTAAAAAAGCTGCATGTTTATATGTGTGTAAGGATAAAGGCATTTTAATTCTTGGGTAACCTCATTTTGTAACTAATTCTGCAGAAAAAGTAGATTTGTCAGCAAGTCATTGTTCAAATAGTTCCATAGGAATTCATTGTTTGTATTCAAAAAGTAGTTTGTTGTGAAAGGGCCTACTGAACTTTATTACTTTGCAATTTAATTGTTTATTCCAATTATTCATATGAATAAATTTGAATAATGTGAATAAATATTATTAAAACGAAAAAATGTATTCAATAAATGTATTGCTGCATTTTATATTTTTTAGATGGCCAAAGAACACCCCTTACCATGGTAAAATGACTAATGTAGGCCTCTTGGCTCTTTTACTTTATTAGAGCACCACCATATTCCCTCTCAACTCCAGTCTGTTCTGCCTCTGAGGCTCAGATTGTCAAAATTCCATAAAAAAACTCTTTGAAGTAAGAGATCATTCTCATATAGGGTTCCACAAAAAATGACCAGACCCTGAGACAGTTCACATACTGTAACACCTCCATCTACCTCCCTAGATAACAGAACTCAAGCCTGCAGTGATTTTTTTCCAAGCGTAGTTTTTAGTTATTCCATTGTTTTCCTTGTAACTGCCCATTGGGGGTCGTAACGCCAACTTTGAAGGCTTTCATTTCTCTATTTGTGTTTAATATGGATGTCATGATCTAGTTTTCCATTATAATCAAAACAGATTTGCCATCTAAGAGTTTAAGATTTCATCCTCAGGGAGATTCCTTGTGATATGCCGCAATATATGGATGCCTAATTGCAACGCCTGCCTCTGCATCACGCTTCCTCCCCATGAACAGAAGTTAACACAATAATACATAATAAATGTACTCCAGGTACATGTATACACAGTGCACAAATGTGCTGTTTATGTGCATGTTCCATGTTTTTCCTCCCTGCTGTTTGTATTTCTATGGCGAATCATACCGGCATGATAATAGTCAGGAAACCGAACCTTGAATCTGGGACACCTGACTTTGAGTCATTTAATGAGTCAGCAGCTTCAGATCAGCCACTAGACCTTCAGAGCCCTTATTTGTCTCCGTTTCCCTCTCTCCTCTTCCTCCTCTGAAGGGTCTCATTATTAAACTCTTTGAACCAACTCTGGAACAAAAGAAGCAGTCATTGCAGAGGCAAAAACAGTAGTAGGGAAATTTGTGTGTGTGCTTTTACTCATTTTAATAAATGTGGAATAGCGAACAAAAGCAGCCTACTGGAACACAAAAGCTTGATTGCCATCTGCCATTCATGTGTAGCTTGTAGTCTGAAAAGCTGAACTATCAATTGCTACCTCTGTGTGTGTGTGTGTGTGTGTGTGTGTGTGTGTGTGTGGGTGTGTGTGTGTGTGAGTGTGTATATATATATATAGACCAGACAATACAGGTGGCAGTCTCAATAATTAGGAATGTGTGGAAAAGTTCTTTATTCAGTAATCAACTCAATTGTGACTCGTGTATTAAATAAAATTCAATGCACACATGAAGTAGTTTTCAGTCTTTGGTTCTTTCTATTGTGATGAAGTTTGGCTCCCATTTAACAAAACCCACTAATTTCCCGTATCTCCCCAAATTAAATACTTCATAAGACCAATCAACAAAACACCAACATTTTGGATGCATTGTTTGGCCTTCGTGGCATATGTTCATTTACTGTACATAGTACTCCGTACTTGGTAAGGAGGGGGCTTCCTGTTTTGGGCTTTAATTACTGCCACGTCAATGTTGGCGTGGCCATCCAGGTGAAAGTTTTGTGGCACTTCGGAGGGGGGGTTATGGCAGCCCAGTTTCTTTGACAACGAAGTGGCCCTTCAGCTCCATCTTCAATTTTTTTGTCTCACATTGTTTCTCATTTTTCCCACTCAATACCCCATAGATTCCTCTAGTGGGTTCGGTCTTGTGAGTTTGTCCGGCCATCAAGCACAGTAACACCATGGTCGTTTAACCAACTTTTAGTGCTTTTGGCAGTGTTGGCATGTGCCAAATCCTGCTGGAAAATTTAATCAGCATCTTCAAAAAGCTGGTCAAGCAGAAGGAAGCATGAAGTCCTCCAAAATTTCTTTTTTAAACGGGTGCAGTGACGTTGGTTTTTCAAAAAACACAATGGACCACCACCAGCAGATGACATTGCACCCCAAATCGTCACAGATTGTGGAAACTTAACACTGGACTTAAAGCAACTTGGGCTATGAGTTTCTCCAGCCTTCCTCCAGACTCTAGGAGCTTGGTTTCCAAGTGAAATACAAAACTTGCTCGCATCTGAAAAGAGGACTTTGGACCACTGGGCAACAGTCCATTTCTTCTTCTTCTTAGCCCAGGTAAGACTCTTCTGACGTTGTCTGTGGTTCAGGAGTTGCTTTACAAGAGGAATATGACAACTGTAGCCCAATTCCTTGACACGTCTGTGTGTGGTGGCTCTTGATGCCTTGACCCCAGCCTCAGTCCATTCCTTGTGAAGTTCACTCAAATTCTTGATTCGATTTTGCTTGACAATCCTCATAAGATGTTCTCTCGTTGGTTGTGCATCTTTTTCTTTCACACTTTTTTCTTCCACTCAACTTTCTGTTAACGTGCTTGGATACAGCACTATGTGAACAGCCAGCTTATTTGGCAATGATTGTTTGTGGCTTACCCTCCTTGTGAAGTGTTTCAATGATTGTCTTCTGGACAACTGTCGGATCAGAAGTCTTCCCCATGATTGTGTAGCCTTTTGAACCAAACTGAGAGACCATTTTGATAGCTCAGGAAACCTTTGCAGGTGTTTTGAGTTGATTAGCTGATTGGCATGTCACCATATTCTAATTTGTTGAGATAGTGAATTGGTGGGTTTTTGTTAAATGTGAGCCAAAATCATCACAATTAAAAGAACAAGTTAATGAATAAGTTAATGCTGCTCCATCTGAAAGCACTCACGTGATAGAGATTTACTACTGATTACAGAACCGGCTTTACTGACAAGATGCGCATGAATATCGCATGTGATTTATCGTGCAGCCCCAGTTTTGGGTATTGATGCAGATTTCCAATTCATTGTAATTCCAATGCAAAAATTCTGCGTTTGAAATTCTCTCTCTGCTAATGCTTTTTTTTGGTTTCAGCCAAAATAGATTTGGAGGGTTGAAACAGTTTGAAACAGAAAAATATCTTGAGATGGCTCGCTGCCAAAGAACTTTACTATGACCAGCTCAAAAAAGTCAATTTCAGCAATCAGACTATATAGGCCCGTCGCCAAGGGGAGGCATTGGGGGGTTGTTTATTAAAGTGTTTTAATAAAGCTCTCAGGAGATTTCACTCAAAGATCCGCCGCCTTCAACTAGGCTATTTTAATGGTGAGGCTAGTGTGCTAATATGCTTTATATTACCTATTTTTTATTGCTATATGTATTGTTTTATTATTATTGTGTTGTTGGGTTGTCGAGTCATGTCCTTAATGCACAGACTATTTTTGACACATTTTTTTGTCCGATCCATTGCTATGGTTATTACTTAATGCAATTTCGAGAGCAAGTCTTTCTTTTGCGGATGTCACTCCAAAATACACAAAACTTTGTAAAGTGTACGTGGCATTTGGTTCTCTTAGCAGCATGAAAAACAAAACACAAAATCTGAATGGATTATATATGGCATAGAAAGCTCCCTTTATAATACTTAATAAGCTGTCACCCATCTAGTTCATCGCGATCTCACAAAGTTAAGTTATAATCAATGAATCTCTACGCAGTGAATCTCTTATTTACATAGTGTCTACACTTTGTTATAAAGAGAAGATTTGCGAGCGTGCAGAACAAAACTCTGGTGATATGAGCAGTGATTCTAACATAAATAAAAAAAAAAAAGTCATAATTCAACCCTCTACATTGCGAGTAAATCACTCGCATATGCGACTAAATCTTCACTCTGGCGACTAAATGATGTCTAATATTAGCCAATTGCTAATAAATTCTCAGATTTTACTCGCCAGTGTGTGAGTTGGAGGCTAAGTATAAGTTTAGCTCAGATATATTTTCACTCACCGAACACACTCTGACTGAGCGCTTCAGAGTTTCTCTCTCCGCCAAGCGATCTGTGCTGTTTTTCAGTTCATCTGAATGGATGTGCAACACACAACGTACCGTAAACTCTAGTGTGAAGGCGCATGACTCGCCGTCGCCTTGTTTCACACACACACGCAGCGAGAAAGGGAGAGAGAGAATTGACGTGCTACATGTAAACGATATTCTTTGTTGTATTTTGCTGTCAAAATACCGCTATTAAGAACTGCCGCTTTCTCCGCTAGTGGGCGGAACTAATGCGCAAACGTCAATCTCATTGGCTGGTGCTCACCTATTCTCGTCCCTGTTTTGATTTCAGCACATCAGTTCGAGAGAACGCACCAACCTGATTAGTATTCATGAATCCAGTAGCTCATTAAACCTTAGTGCGTTTTATATTGTTCTTATTAATAGAATTCATATCATTCTTAATCTAACAGTTTTGTTAGTTTTTCCCATTTTTACAGAAACACTGAATTATCACAAAAAAAGCCCACCACCATCCGCGTTCAGTTAAAAGACTAATATTGCATTCATACATGGTTTATCAAGTTTTAATTCAATTACAAGGTCACTATCTTAATAACGTCTCGGTTTACTCTGTAACCCTCGTCCCTTTTACACGTACACTTGCATCACAGATGATAAGCATTCTGCCGTGGACGTGCGAGAAAATGGGGACCTTCGAAAGGGGTTGATGCGGTGGCGTGCATGGAGGGAGTGGGACGTAATCTACTGGTCGGTAGGGTAACTAAACGGCCAATGCACAAGGTCTCTCGAGTCTTTCATACCACCGCCGGCTCTCTACCACGATCGTGGTATCATGAAAGGAGGGCAGCGAGTCAAAGCGGATTAGATACATGTGATGTATTCGCTGAGCAGCCGCCCGCTGCAACCGCCCGCTCAGCGTGGTATCAAGGACTGGGTGGCGACGGTACTTGAGTCTACCGTTACCGCAGAATCCTTCAGACGCAGATAAGGTCATACGTACAGACGTTCCCTTTCAGTCGGTCACTCTCGACGGCACGTCGGAGGACCGACGAATTGGGATCCAACCAAAAGGCCACAGCTACCGCCCCTTACAGTGTCCTGTGGAAGCCACCTGCGCACCTACTTTTTGGCATAGGCCAAGGCTTTCTCTGGTCACAGAGGACCGCTTATGCTGGCGGATGCACTACCCAATGCTACGACTGGATAACACAAGGGAAAAAATGATACCCAGTAAATCTACTGGTTTGGCAACGGGGCGTTACGGAAGCAGCGAACCCGTCCCGAAGGAGGGTATACTCACGACTGTATGAAGCAATCAACCCACCTAAAATCATCCTCAAAATACCCTTAGGTGCTATGGAAATGGAGGTGATGCACCCTCTGGAAAGTGGAGAAGTCTAAGCCGGGGAAACACGGCTCAAGCTATAACCGTGACTTACACAATGGATCCCTTAGGTCTACTAGGAACCCCAGCCTTCTACCGGTTCTCGGGATTTCGCGAGTTGCGAGGCCTGGGCACAGAAGAAAAGTTGGCCGCCCGCCACGTCTGGCTGCCGAGGGAACGGAGGAACTCAACAGGGTCTACTGTATGGACTCTCTGGAGTGGTTTTGCAAGCCGACTCGAAGCCGGGGCCTCTCAGTGCTTCTTCCCGTTTGAGGTGAGAACACAGGAGGATACCGTCTCCACACGAAGGCTATAGAATCTAGCAAACGTGTTGGGGGTCGCGCAGCCCTACAAATATCTGTCAGCGTGGCGCCACGAGCCAGCGCCCAGGAGGTTGCAACACTTCTAGTAGAGTGAGCTCGGAACCTGATCGGGCAGGGCACACCCTGTGCCTGATAAGCCAGGGTGATGGCATCCACGATCCAGTGGGCCATCCTCTGCTTTGAGACGGCATTCCCCTCCTGCCGGCCTCCGTGACAGACAAAGAGCTGGTATGAGGTCCTGAAGCTTTGTGTCCGGTCTGCGTAGCACCTTACGGCTCGGACGGGACAGAGCAAAGCTAGTGCTGTTTCCTGCCTCCTCCGATGGCATCGCTTGGAGGTTCACCACCTTATTCCTGAAGGGAGAGCGGGAACCCTTGGGCCGTATCCGGGCCGGGCCTCAGGGTTACTGGGAATCATCCGCCCGCGAACTTTAAGGCCATCGTTGCCGAAAATGCGTTCAGTCCCCTACCCTCTTTGATAGATGCCAATGGCCAGCAGGTCAGAGTCTTCATTTAGAGGATCTCAGCTCCACTAGCCTGTTAAAGGCCAAACGGGTCCGTGCTGTATTGCCGTGGCACCCAGCTCAGGTCCCCAGAAGGGTATAGATTGGGGGGCCGTGAGGAGTTAACCCTCATCGCCCCCCTAAGGATCTGACGAACAAGTCATGCTTCCCCAACGACCTCCCTTCGACGGGGTCTGTTAGCAGCAGTCGCGGCGACATGAACTTTAAGGGTGGAGGGAGACCGCCTTCGCTCCAGCCCCTGCTGCAAGAAGGACAGCACAACTCCGATCGTGCATCTTCGGGGGTCTTCTCGGCGTGAAGAACACCACTCAACGAACAGGTTTCCACTTCAAAGCGTTAGTCCGTGTCTCGTAGACGGTGCTCTCGCTGAAGTGATGGTGTCACCTACCCCTTGGGGTAGGCCACCTAGAACCTCTGCGTCCCGTCCAGGGACCGGACATGTAGTTTCCAGAGGTCTGGACGCGGGTGTCAAAGGGTGCCCCGTCTCTGAGTCAGTAAATCCTTCCTCATAGGAATCGGCCAAGGAGGGGCTGTCGTGAAGAGCATTAGTTCTGGGAACCAGGTCCGGGTAGGCCAATAGGGCGCCACCAGCTGGACCTGCTCCTCGTCCTCCCTGACCATGCACAGCAACTGTGCCAGAAGGCTCAATGGGGGAAACGCATACCTGCGAAGGCCCCGCGGCCAGCTGTGTACCAGAGCGTCCGTGCCAAGGGTGCCCTCAGTCAGGAAGTAAAACAACTGGCAGTGAGAGGTCTCTGGAGAAGCAAACAGATCTACCTGAGCGGCTCCAAAATGTCTCCAAAACAGCTGGACCGTCTGGTGATGGAGTCGCCATTCTCCCGGGAGCAAAGTTTGAGATAGCTCGTCGGCTGCCTGGTTGAGCAGACCAGGAATGTGAACAGCACAAAGTGACCTCAGATGCTTCTGACTCCAAAGGAGGAGGTGGCGGGCGGGCAAGTTGCAATATGCGACGGGAGCGTAGACCACCTTGTCGTTTGATGTACGCAATGGTCGCTGTGTTGTCTGTTCGGACCAGTACGTGCTTGCCTCGTTAGCGCCCTTTGAGACGGCTCAGGGCAAGGGGCACTGCCAGCAACTCAAGGCAGTTGATATGCCAGTGCAGTTGGGTCCCCGTCCAAACCCCTGACACTGCAAGCCCGTTTGTACGTGGCCCCCCAGCCGGTGGTTGCGGCATCTGTGCAACCCAGCATGCCTGGAGACCTGCTTCAGGGGCACTCCTGCCCGGAGGAACATAAGGTCTGATCACGGGGTGAAGGTTTTGGCGGCAGGCCGGTGTAACTTGGTCCCGGAAGGTGCCGCGTTGCCACGCCTACCTCGGGTCTCGGCCATGGAGCCAGTGCTGCAGCTGTCTCATATGGAGTAGCCCCAGTGGCTTGACTGCCGCCGTTGCCGCCATATGCCCCAGGAGCCTCTGAAACTTTTTCAGTGGGACCGCCATCCTGCTCTTTAATGTATTCAAGCAGTTCAACACTGACTGAGCACTTTCCTGCGTGAGGCGTGCTGTCTGTTCGAGCGAGTCCAACTCCATACCGAGAAAAGATATCCTCTGCGTCGGGGAGAGTTTGCTTTTTTCCTAGTTGACCTGAAGGCCCAACAGGCTGAGGTGTGAAAGCACCACGTCCCTGTGCTCGCACAACTGATCCTGGGACTGGGCGAGTATGAGCCAATCGTCGTGGTAGTTGAGGATGCGAATGCCCTGCGCTCTCGTGGGAACAAGGGCTGCCTCCGTAACTTTCGTAAAGCCAAGGGGAGACAGGGACAGCCCGAAGGGCAGGACCTAGTACTGGTATGCCCGCCCCTCGAACGAAAACCGCAGGAATGGCCTGTGGCGCGAAAGGATCGAAACATGGAAGTACGCGTCCTTCAGGTCAATCGCTGCGAACCAGTCTTTGGGACGGATAACCTGAAATGTGCATTTCTGCGTGAGCATCTGAACGGGAGCCGTTGACGGGCCCGGTTCACGACGCGCACGTCCAAGATAGGTCTCAACCCACCGCCTTTCTTGGGTACAATGAAGTAAGGGCTGTAAAACCCCGACCTCATATCGGCTGGAGGGACCGGCTCTATCGCGTCCTTCGCCAGTAGGACTGCAATATCTGCACGCAAGACAGGGGCATCTGCAGCCTTCACTAAAGTGGACGCCCCTGAACTTGGGAGGGCCCCGGGCGAACTGAATCGCATAGTCGAGCCTGACGGTTCGACGGAGCCATTGAGACGGGCTGGGTAGCTCTAGCCAGGCTCCCAGACGCCGCGCAAGTGGCATCAACGGAACTACAGGCGTACCCGCAGCGGGGCAGCGTGAAAGAACGCAGGGACCCGGCCCGGGCGTCTCGTAGCCGGTCCGAGGCGGGGGCTGGTGTGTGTAACACTGACCTGCGTTCGAGCAGAGGGTGCGTGGTTAGTCCATTGGTTTGTCCTCCCGATCCGTCCACTGCTGCTCACTGGCGAGAGAGGAGGGTGAGTGTGATACGTACTAGATCGTCCACAACCCCCCGTCCCCTCTGGGGACCCAAAAAATAGAGGAATTGCTCTTTGTCGAGAATTTGGGTACCACCGACCGAGAGGTGGATGAAAAGATTCTCCGCCCGGCCCTCCTCCGGGGGAGGGAGTGGTGTGCTTACCATCTCCTGAAGAGCACGTCCCTCCACCTCTGGGTCGCCCGTCTCCGGGCCTCTTGCTCTCTCGCTTGCCACCAGGTTTGGCGGGGGCCTGGACGGGCGGGGCGGCTTCCCTGCGACCGGCTCCACGGCACAGCTTTGCTGGAGGCCGCAGGAGCTCTGCTCGTTTTGGCGGTGGCAGGGGGGCCGCCCTCGGCGACGGCAGAAGCTGCACTCCGGGGCAGGATGTACCTGATGGCCTTAGTCTGCTCTGGTCAGCGGAGAACCGCTGTCTTTTCCGTCTCGCGCATGTCAGCCAGTCACAGCCAGAATTGGCGCTCCTGGACCACCATAGTGGACATCGCACGACCCAGAGACCGCGCCGTAACCTTCGTCGCTCGTGGCGCGAGGTCCGCCGCGGTGCGGAGTTCTCTCTGAACTTCCAGGTCGTGACCACCCTCGTGCAAGTCCCTCAGTGCCTTGGCCTGGTGCACTTGCAATCACGCCGTAGCGTGTAAGGCGGAGGCAGCTTCTCCACCGGTCGTATAGGCGTCGCTGGCCAGTCGAGTACCTACAGATCCGGGAGGGGAGGAACGGTTCTCCCTGCCGGTTGGAGGCGGTATTAGGACCAACTGCATCGCAACCGACCGCTCCACCGGGGGGACCCTTGTAACCCCCTGACTGCCCCACCATCGAGGGTGGTGAGGGAGGAGGATCCAGCAAATCAGTTTCTGGCAGTAAAAAGGTGCCGTCCACGACCTGTTGAGCTCCTCATGCACCTCCGGGAAGAAAGGCACCGAGGCGGGGCGCTGATAACCAGCGCGGACCACCCCGAGAACCAGTCGTGCAACCTTGAGGGCTTGGGACATGGTGAAAGTCTTCACTCGAGTCCTACCCCTACGGTGGCCCGGGAAAGCCTAGCCATTATTTCTGGATCCGATTCAGGCCTTGCCACTGTCCCGGAGGGCGGCAGCGCAGCCGAATCTTCCTCTCAGAAAGCTCTGGCTCACCCTCCGATGCTGCAATCGACATCCGATCGTCGGGGTGAGCCTCGGAAGAAACAGGTGGTACCCCCCGGGAGGGTCCAGCCTGCTCTTTTTGAGAGCTCTGCTGGTTTCGAAGTGCCGGCGGGCTTGGGCATCCCCGGAGTGGAATTCCTCACCGTGACCGTAAGACGAGTCCGCCCACCGCTAGAAGAAGGACTTCCCCGGCTGCCACCAGAGGGAACCCCTGATCTAGGCAGTGGCACGGGCACTCCTCCCCTTTGCAGGTAACGGAGTCTGGTCCGCAACTCCGAGATGGTCATACCCCCGCCATGGGAGCATGAGCCATCCACGAAAGCCACCTCAGCGTGCTTCATGCCCAGGCACGAGAGGCAGCGATCGTGACCATCACCCAGCGCCAGGTAACGACCGCATCCAGAACGCCCGGTGATACGTTGTCTATAGCAAGACCCACATCGTCTTTATAAAGACGTAACGTCAAGTTTGACAAGCAACGTCGTCTTTAGAAAGACGAACCCGAAATTGCTCTTTTAGGGAAAAGCTCTTTTAGCGTGCTGAGGCGCACAGGGGAGATGATAATTTGCAACACAAACAGGGGGTAGTGCAGACTGATGTGTGCAACCCACTCGACATGTGAAACCACCACCGCTGAAGCGCCGTCCGCCAACACGAAGAGCTCTCCAAGAGCGTGCTGAACACGTTCAGTCTTCTCTCCGTAGAGTAGACAGGAGCGGAACGATGTGACCGCTCGGCTCCGAAGCGAAAAGCTGAATATGCACTGCACCTGCTGCCTACTTATACTCACGCTGTGATCTGCAGCAGCTGGATGCAATAATCACATCACAATTTGCATTGGCTCGTTTAGTTTACATTCGAAGTAGATTGGTCCCTCTAAGCGTGATCCCAATTTCGTCGGTCCTCCGACGTGACGTCGAGAGTGACCGACTGAAAGGGAACATTGATTATCATATTATAATGCTTGACTGACTGATGTTAAGAGTACTTTCAGATAATTAAAAAGCTATGCCATTTTACAAACATATATACTGTATGGTATGTGTGTTATGTCTAGTAATGTGTGTATGTGGTGTGTGTATGTGTAATGTGTGTGTGTGTGTGTGTGATGTGTTATATGTTATGTTATATATTTTTCAGTCTGGCCTATAAACTAAAGTACTAGCCCAATGGATTCAATGCCAAGGATGTCGTAGAGGCTGTAATATAACATATACCATATAAGTCAACAGATTATCGACAGACTATCTTTTTAAATCTGTCTTAATACAGAACTTGATCCATTTAAGTTATAATACAGATTGTCATTGTTTTGGTGAATGTCTTTTTCTGAGATCATAAAAAAGTGTGCCCCCCTATGAAAATTAAACCCCTCCCCGCCCATTGAAGATTTTCCAGCGACGGCCCTGATACCGGTCGTAATTTGTTATTGTAATAACAATTACATATAAATTAAATAAAACACATTTTGTTATCTTTTGAAACTTGAAAGGATTTAATTTATTTTCTTCTTGTTATATTGTTTATAATGAATTGATTGAAGAATAGTATGAAGGTTGATGTCTAACTTTAAAAAATGAATGAGGGGGAGGGTGAATGATGTCCCGGGTCGCTAAAGACTTAAAGGGTTAATGATGTTCGGAAGAATTCAGACACCATCTCTGAACTTTCAATTGCTTTCTAGTGGGATGGAAACCGGTAAAAGTTGTAAGCTGAAAATGGTAACTATATCTGGCAGTCAGCATACGAGCAAACTGAAGGTGCACTAGTACAAATCACAAAAAGAGAACAATCAAGCCAGTAAATGGGAGAGCAGACACGCCTGACTTGAAATGCTAGGGACAATTAAGGAAACTGCTTAAAAGGTGGATGCATGTGTCTGGTGAATCAGTGAAGCTAACAGATCCATTTAAAGCACATTTAATTGTACTAGCTGGATTTTTTTCTGCACATTTTGCATGTTTGCATGCTGGGACTTCTGTGTAATCCATCGCTTAGCAGTGTTAGCAATTAAAACTAGGAGCATTGGCATTACTGACCATTTTGAGAAACTGGATCAATTCTAAATTGAGTCTCAGAGATCAATTTGTATTTATGTGTAGGAATGCATGGTCAAAAACGGCAAACTCCTTTTAGCTCGCTCAGATTTGAAGGCAGAAATCTCTGAGGTGGAATTAAACTGAGGCAAGACATCGGAAAGAGCAAGCAGGAAAGCATGTCTGTCTGGACGCGTGTGACAGTGTGTATTACACTGAGGGCATGTTCAGCAGACAGCATTGCAGATATCTTTTACTATGTCTCATTTCACTCTCTAGTTCCCTATGACGTCAGTCAGTATAGTGTGAGCATAAATTTGGATCATATCAAAGGCCTTGATTCACCAATCACTGGGACTCTGCTAATGGAGTGGTTGCACATTAAAACGTAGCTGGTGTTTACATTTTCATTTTAGCTGCTAAAAAGTACAGCCCGTTATGCAATGTGCGTTTGTTCTGCATTTTTTATTAAGAAAAAAAGTAAATACATGGCTTTCATTTATATTATTAATAAATATTAAAATGCAGAACATGCATAAATGAACAAATAAAAATAAATAGGAATACATCTTTTTCTAACAACTCTGATGTAAACTCTGAAAGTTTATTTTTCATGCATACTAGTGATAAACAAAATCAAAGACAGAAAAAAGGCTGCCTTGGTACATTTGCACTTGCACTCATATAATTTTTTTTTTTGATGATGATGCATTTCAGTGCACTGGAATTATTTTGACAATGAGACAGTCCTAGAAATGGCCAAGTGCACTAAACTAGAGAGTAGACTGAGACGGACTCCATATTTTCATGAATATTCAAGATTTCATTTTTTTTTTTCTTTTTTTTCCCCCAGTGTGACTTCTATTGCTTTGCTCTTTGCTTTTTTCTTTTGCCAATTTTTCATTTTGACATTTTAAACTTAGTTAAAAAGGCTTCGAAAATGTTGCGTCACTAAACAGCATCTTGTCGCTGCTTTGATTAAGAGGTTCTGTTGAAATGAGTTTGACAATTTAGACGATGCATTTACTTTTCACTTTTACTTTGGCATGCCTTTCACCTTAATGAAAAAAAAAATTTAATCTTGTCATTTAATGAAATGCATTATGGTCTTAGCCTCATTCTCTTCACAGGGTACCAGAAATGGTATTAAAGTGTGCTCATTTCTGCTGAAACCACAAGACCTGCTGGGAGTTTACAACAATCCAGTGCAGGCAGTGACACGATCAGACAAGACTAATGGAACCAAAATTCACACAACACATCAAGCAATACTAGACAAGGGAAACCTGAGAGGGTATAAATACAAAAGAGCAAACGATTAAACAAGACACAGTCAGTGATCAGTGAACGTACACAACAGATTAGAAACGCAGAGGTAGCAAGACAATAAGACTTGGCTGATTTTAGTGTTTGTGTACATAACATCATTATATCCCACAATTCTGTGCATGATTGATTGGTGTAATAAATTAAAACGGTGTCTGGAAAAAAATAATTTAGAAATGTCCATATAATAAATTAAATAATAAAATCAACTTATGACTAAATTTCTAAGAAATGAGCATTGTAGCAACTTAAATATTCACTTGGTTATTAACACCCATTTAAATGTGTTCTAGATCATTAGACATGATGTTATTGTGCCTTGGAAAGCCTGTCTAGTTTATCTTCGTACTAAAACAGTCTATTTAGTCATTGACTGACTGGGCAGAAAGCTAGTTGGCTTAGGTTTTGGACACAGCCATGGGCTAAAAATTACAACATCAAAATAAGGGGCCATCATAAAAGTGAGACTGGCATAAAGCAAAAAAAAAAAAAAACCTTACTCTCTCACTTATTGACTGTATGTGTGTAGTGCAGTAACCTTTCTACCACTGAGACATCTGATTCAATTTAGTGAATAAGTTTGTTCGCTTATTTTTGTAAGTAACTTGTAAGTGTACTGTAACTAACTTTAGTGTGTTACTTCAGAAGGGCAGCTTGACTGTCATTTGGCAACTTGAAATTCTGAGTAGGTTGTGGTTAGCTTGTCTTTCGATTCATACAAAGATTCATGGCTTTCAAGGGGGTTTGTTGGATGTTGAGTAAGTTCATACAGTGATTAAGAAGTTAATTTGTGCTATGGAGGTTGTTTCTTAGAGCATTATATATATGAAAAAGGAAATAACATTTTCAGTGTTATTAAATTAAATGCTTTAATAAACTGTGAATTTTAACAAACAGGCTAAAGATTTTTTTCAAATATAGCCTAACATCTTCCCTTTAATACTGTAATTTCTACACTATTGCTGAAAGCCAGTTTTCTCCTCTGTGAACTATTATGTTTGGTGAGGATTACACAACTCTTTTACTGACCGATCAGTACAGTACATTGGAGACTGTGGAATAAATTGGTTTACATCCTTTTCATCCTGATTTCAGCCTTACATAATCTCATAATGCCAATCCCCTTGACAGAGCACGTGCTCCTCTAATTTTGTTATTTCATTGCCGTCTCATTGGAGCATTATAATAGCGTTCATGATATTAATTTCAAAGCATGCAATCATGATTACCTGACCAGAGTGTAATACCATCATCAAACAACTGGCATTTTTGCTTTAAGCTAGTGGAAACAATGTTTCATAGATTCAACCCATGTTTATGTGATCTTTACATAAGAATCCTGGAATAGTTATTGCTACATAGCAGTCGAGAAGGAAAGCTTTAGAGCTTTTTATTTGATTATTTGACACAAACACACACACACACACACACACTTATTTTGAAAATGAAATTTTTTGTAACAATATAAAAGTCTGTCACTTTTGATCAGTTTATTGCGTTTAGTATTGTTGAATATTAATTTCTTAAATGCAAATTGTAGTGTATACATTAGGGGTGTAACGGTACACATATTCGTACCGTACGGTTCACGGGGAAAATTCCAAATGGAAGTGATCATCCCTATGCATTTGAAGGGCAGAGCCCTTGGAGTCCCCATTTGGAATTTTCCCCCTACACGAATACGTGTACCGTTACACCTTTAGTATATACAGTGTATATACACTACCGGTCAAAAGTTTGGGATCAGAACGATTTTTAATGTTTTTGAAACGTTTTAAGAGTTTCGTATGCCCATCAGGGCTGAATTTATTTGATCAAAAATACAGAAAAAATGTAATATTGTGAAATATTATTATGATATAAAATAATGTTTTTCTATTTTAACACATTTTAAAATGTAATTTATTCCTGTGATGCAAAGCTGAATTTTCAGCATCATTACTCCAGTCTTCAGTGTCACATGATCTTTCAGAAATCATTATAATATTCTGATTTATTATCAGTGCTGGAAACTGTTGTGCTGCTTAATATTTTTTTTGGAACCGGTGATACTTTTTTTCAGGATTCTTTGATGAATAAAAAGTTCAAAAGAAGAGCATTTATTTAAAATAAAAAATCTTCTAACAATATACACTACAATTCATTTTTATTCTTCTTTTTTTGAAAGATATTAAAACTTTTATTCAGCAAGGATGTGTTAAATTGATAATAAGTGATAGCGAAGACTTATATTGTTAGAAAATATTTATTTTTGAATAAATGCTGTTCTTTTTAACTTTTATTCATCAAAGAATCCTAAAAAGTATCTTGGTTTCCAAAAAAATTTTGGCAGCACAACTGGTGCCACATTGATAATTCTAATAATAAATCGCATATTAGAATGATTTCTTAAGTGTCAGTATGACACTTCATACTGGAGTAATGGCTGATGGAAATCAGCTTTGCATCACAGGAATAAATTATATTTTAAAGGATATTAAAATAGAAACCATTATTTTTTTATTGTAATAACATTTTTCAAGATTACTGTTTTTTTCTGTATTTTTTATCAAATAAATGCAACCTTGATGAGCATAAGAGACTTCTTTAAAAAACAGTACAAGTTTACTGATCCCAAACCTTTGAACAACAGTGTATATACATGTTCCATTCCTCGAATATGAATTGGTCCGAGTTCAAGTTGAATTCAAAATGTTATGGTGTTTTTGTAGTTATTTTCAGAGCAGTGTGATATGTCAGCCATAGAATTGTCAGATCAACAAATTAAAGTGCAGCAGAGCATTTACTAGCATGATTTTCAATTCATTAATATAAATTATGAGGTGAAACAGCTCAATGCATTTGGGAAAATTAAAATGCTGAGCTGAAACAATACACAGGCTGATGTTTGTGCGAATTGCAGTGCATGAAGTCAAGAAAATAAGAGAACGTTCTCCAGCTGTTGATCTTTATACCCTCTGGTAACATCTGTAGATTTAAAAGTTAAATCTTGGTGTAACTTTTTGATAACCAGCTGACCTTCAAATACCACATTGCAAAGACCGCTCGATCTTTCAGGTTTGCATTGCACAACATCAGAATGATCAGGTTCTTCCTAACGGAGCATGCTGCACAACCTTTTTTTCCAGGCCCTTGTCATCTCTAGGCTGGACTACTGCAATGCTCTTCTGGCTGGACTCCCCTCAAGCACAATCAAACCTCTACAAATGATTCATAATGCAGTGGTACGACTGGTCTTCAACGAGCCCATAATAGCCCATGTTGCACCTCTCTTTATCTCTTTGCACTGGCTACCGGTTGTGGCTCGTATCAAGTTCAAGACATTGATGCTTGCCTATAGAACAGCCACAGGCTCAGCACCCGCCTACTTTCACTCACTACTATGAATCTACATCCCCTCCAGTAGTCTGAGATCAGCTAGTGAGCGACTCCTTGTGGTACCATCACAGAGAGGCTAAAAATCACTTTTCAGAACATTCTCGTTCACCACTCCTGTCTGCTGGAACGATCTTCCCACCCCTATCTGAATGCTGCATCCCTGACATTTTCAGCGACAGCTGAAAACTCATCTCTTTTCGAAGCTACTTGACTTCATCATAAAAAAAAAAAAAATAAATAAAAATAAAAAAATTTCTCTCTTTATTTATTTCCTTCTCTTTCTAGCTTGTACTTATTTGAACAATGTCTAAGAACTTGGTATTACAACCACTTCTTGTGTCTGTTTGCCTCTTTTAAGAAGAATCGCTTTATGTATCCCCCAATTGTAAGTCGCTTTGGATAAAAGCGTCTGCTAATAAATGACTAAATGTAAATGTATGTAAATGTACTGGACTGGCTGTAGGAGGTGTGCTGCAGTCTGTTTTGCCATCCGATTTTTCAAATCAGTTGGGAACACTGTAAGAAGAAAATAAAACCCCCATACATATATCTCAAATAAAAAGCCCATGTTCTGCCCCATCAATGATAGACAAATGCTCACATTTTGAAAGAAATAAAAACATCTAGCGGAATGGATATACAGCTGTTGTCGAACAGTAGCAGAAACATCTCAGTTTGTCATGTATGCCAGACAGGGATTTTCTCCGGTGAAGCCACACGATGAGTCTTTTCCTCTCTTTTTTTAGT
Organism: Sinocyclocheilus anophthalmus; assembly: GCA_018155175.1. Classification (NCBI taxonomy): domain Eukaryota; kingdom Metazoa; phylum Chordata; class Actinopteri; order Cypriniformes; family Cyprinidae; genus Sinocyclocheilus; species Sinocyclocheilus anophthalmus. The sequence goes on from JADLZN010010499.1 coordinate 43,638, forward strand.
TCTTCTCCCCTTGCCATCTGTAGTTCATGAATAATCATTGAGAAATGACCTCTTCAGGGTTTTTCAAATGTCTTGCCCTTTTCTCGGACGAGTCCAGCACCCAGAGGTAACTGTGCAGATTGGTGATCCTTTAAGCACAGATATATCTGTCTTTACTCGCCGTTTCTCTCAAGGATGGTCTTTGCTCCTCCCATTCCCACTCTGTCTTTTCACCACCATCGTTTCCTCTCTCTTATTCACCTCTTTTCTCTAGCCTACACAAATCATTGATTTTTCAGAGGTTCTATAAAATATTTACGATGTGTGGGCAGGCCTCTTTCTTTGGGAATTTGGCGAGGGAAAATCATTTTGAAGGCAAAGTCGTAAAATGAAAAAGAGAGAGACAGACAGGCAAAAAGAAAGAAAGAAAGAAAGAGAGAGGGAGAGAAAGGCAAAAAAGAAAAGGCAAGATAAGAGCCATGGGAGCCTTTCTTGCATTGTGTTTGGAATATCAATGGCCCACTTTGGAACAACTCCTGAATATAAATAAATAAGCAGATACACTGGTAAAGATTGCTATCCGTGGTTCTTGTATCTCCATGCTCTCTTCTTAAAGCCTCAGATCGAATTGATTCCAAGCAGATTCTCACTCTCTTTGGCTCTGAGGACACACTTCTTTGGTTTTCATTCTTCCATCTGCCACACCAGCTCCTTTCCTTCCACTTGAGTTTTTACGTTACAGTATCATTGAGAATGAGAATATAATTTAATTACAGACAACTATTTGTTTTTCAGTAAAACGATTCGATGTAGAGGTGTTTCTTCAACTATAGGGCCTTTCGCACCGCGGGAACCTTTTCATAGTACCAGAACTAATTGTGGAACTACCCACTTTTTGGCGTTTTCGCACCGCCGGAACTGGGTGCGATTTTAGTACCGGACTGCGTTTTTCGAGAACCAAATTAGCTCCTACTCCAGAGCAGGTTCTAACCATCACAACTGGTACTAATCGTGACGTAAGTAGACATTGATTGGCCAAACGCGTATGAAAACGCCCTCACCCGCCATGATTTCAAACGTGTAAACATACTGTAAACATAGTGTCAACTTATTTCTCAAATATGGAGAACAGCGATAGATGGATGGACGCTGAAATGCAGGCACTTGTATCAAATGTAGCACTGCCAGTTGTCGTTAGAGATTCTTAGTCCTCCTTTCCGTTCTTTCAATCGCTTTACGTATATGTCGACTTTCCATGTCCATTATTGTGAAACCCGCGAGACACAACAAAAACACAGCTCCGATCACAGCGTCCTCCATCCTCCTGTTGTTAACGTTGTTCTTTTTTGTTTCTGTTGTTAAACGCTGCGCACAAATGACGACGCTGTCGACCGGCTTACGTCACTTCTTAGTACACACTGTCAGTGCAAATGCAACCCTTTAAATGGTACTGGGAAATAGTTCGCGCAAAATCGTCCCAGTACTTTAGTACTGTACATTTAGTTCTGGAACTAAAGCGGTGCGAAAGGCTCTTATAGGCACTGTTAGCCCTGTAGACTTTTTGTAAAAAATAAACTCTTAAAACACACTTTTCATATTTTCATTAGCATTCTGGGGTGAAAATGGAGTGATGGAAATTATATTTTTTTAATAACACGGCTGACTCCTTTCCCTTATTAAGTCTAATTTCATAGCTAGCATTTTATATATTTTAATTCACACAAATGATATTTTCACACAGCTTGATTGAAAATGACAAAATATTCTGTTGAGAAGTTGTATTGAGCTTGATTTTTCTTCACACATCCCATCTCATGAATCAAACATGCTCTTCACTGACACACTGATTTCTCCTTGGAAAAACAGGTACAGTAACTTCTGAAAAAAAATGTATTATGTTCAAAACTGTTGGTTGTGGTTGAAAATATGCAAAAACTGAGGGATTTTCACACATGCTCCTTTATGGATTATCATAGTTTTAAACATGTCAAGGACAAGGGATAAACAATCAAATCTGTACATAAATAGAAAAAAAAAATTATCACCCAAATTAGAGGCTGGACCTTCATTAAAACCCGATATCCTTTTTAGTTTAAATCAGGGCAAAGGCAGCATCAAGATGACAATTGTTTTTTGATAAAGCAACAAATAGCAGTTCTTGTGCAGCTGGTTGCCATCTGGCTTTAACTTAACACCTTTTCTAGCTCATTTAGCACATAACCTTTTCTAAGACAAGCACATTATAAATCAGAGAAGCCACACTTGAATGAGCCTGTGCCCTATTGTCAAAAGACTGGACGCTCTTTTTACTGTTTCTTTCCATCTATTTGATTAGTGGTTCTTGGTTTAATTATATGGCAACTCTTTTAACCATACCTATTTTTGTTTTTCTAAAGGTGGGAGGGACGATGTACAACACCGGCCGCCATGTCTCACTCCGACTCGACAAAGAGCACCTGGTGAACATCTCTGGTGGACCAATGACTTACAGCCATCGTCTTGAGGAGATCAGGTTACACTTTGGAAGCGAGGATGGACAGGGCTCTGAGCATCTCCTCAACGGCCAGGCCTTTTCTGGGGAGGTGAGCTACGTCATGAGCTATGTCCATATCAGATTGTAGAGCGCCAGTAGCTGCTGATAATCATCAGCCTATTGATCTGTTAAGGTCACCATCTAAGTGCAAAGTGTAAAGACAGCAGGCCTCAAAGGTCAACAGTGGGTGTAGGCTGAAAGCAAAACTCTCCATGGCATATATAGATCTAAAATATTCAGATGTTTTTATGCATCGACAGAGCATGCATTTCATGAAATGTTTAACATGGTTTGCATCACAGTTTGCACCCTGTTGAACAATATTCTTTAGCATACTGAAAAACGCAATATTTTGGGCTGAAATAGTCCTAACTGTATTGCTGATGATGACTGAGTGTGCTCATTCTCCATTGTAAGTAGTCTCCCACTAACAGAGTCATAACAGTGGGGAAAAGCATTTCAATTACATCCATGGTGTAAATTTAGCATGCGCTGCACTGCAATGCCTCCATCATTTGATAAAGTCGCCAGTCAGTGAAGGCCTGACATTTCTCTTTGAGGGTAATAAGACCGACGATTTGTGTGGCAACAAAATAAGCGTGAGCTTGACAGGCAAATCCTCAGTAATTAATGATTATAATTTCTCAAGGTAGACAACAGTAGCTAAATCTATATTCATAGTTGTTATTGCTTCAGCTAATGAATTTATGCCTTGACTGTATCTGGAGAAAGATGTCTGTTGGCATTCATATTCATCTCAGTTGTTCGACTAGTGCAGGACTCAACAGAGGTACACTACCATTCAAAAGTTTGGGGTCAGTAAGTTTTTTTTGTTTGTTTGTTTTAATTTTGGGGAAAGTATTTATTAGCTGAGGAGTAATGGCTACTGAAAATTCAGCTTTGCCATAATTTTGAATTATATTTTAAATAGACAACAGTTCTGTAGGATATCAGACCGAATCAGACAATCTAAGATTTGGTCCAAACTGGTTGAAACTTAGACACAAATTCCACCCGAGGCCCAAGACAACCGGATGTCATAAATCAGACCCTTAGCCATCTGAATCAGCCTAACTAACACTTTCACAGAACGCTTCAACTTAAAACAAAAGAACACTTATTGACATCCAAGGATATTGTCAATTTTAGGGCAAGTAATCAAGAATAATGGTCAAAGAGATGACAGCATGACCCTCACGTGATAGTAAAACGATCACAATCTCGTTGGAATTGACTTCTCCCCCCATCTCTGAGACAGAGAACAGACTGAAATTCCTTATGAGACACCTCTTAACCTCTGGTCTTCACATAACATATCCTTATGTTCAAAGAATGGCACAGAAACTGCCTTTCCATGCAACTAAATGACACTAAAAGGACTCGAGCAACTAAACATTGCTATATATATAACCCCATATCATGTATGTAACCCACATGTGACTTATCAGGTCTTAATCATTTATTGTGAATGTATTTCGAATAACTATTGAATAGTTTATAGGATCACATTCATGTTTAGTATTTGTGTGTTTGAATCTTCATGCTTGAAATTTTTCTTCCAATCAATTCTTTGTCAATGTATCATATTCTTGTTATAGAAATCTTGTCCAATGTATACTCGCAGAGGGTGACAACTGGCCTGTTAAGATGAGATAACAGTTGATTGAGAATGGGAGGAGAAATATCCAGCACCCTGAGCAAAACCGACATCGATTGTCAAACCCCATTTGGGTTGTGTTAAACACCTGGTTTAAATACTATAAACAACCAGTCAACTTGCTTTTTGTGTCTACTTTACTCTTCTTCTTGCCTTTTGAGCCTTGTTGGTGTTTTGTATCATGCTTCTTTAGTTTTTGGGGCGTGCTCTGGCTTCACGCCGAGCCTGCCAAACCATTGAGGGAAACGCCACCTGTCTTATTCAAACTTCTATTCTTTACTTTAGTTTATTTCTTTCTTTGAGAAGATTTTCGTGTGTTCTTGACCTTGAGTATAACGTTTTGCCTAACGGGCGTGCTCAATGGGCCGCTAAACGACCACTCTGCAGAGCCACAGCTCCCGTCGTCAGCCACCGCCTACAACACCACTGGCTATCGCCACGATCGGAATCCACCCAGCCAATCAGAAAAGCGGGGAACCCCTTTCGGCAACCAGACAAGGAAAGGAACCCCGCACACAGGAACGCAAGTACCCCAGATACTAGCTGAACTGGTGCATTCAATATAAATTTTAACCTCATTGAGGAACTCAGTGTCTAGTGTTATTCACTTCTGATTGATGGTCCAGCTATTGCATATCTATGCAATTGCAAATATTGCTGTAAACTTGGGATTTCATATTTTAATTCTCTGTAAACTAACTTATTTCCTGCACATTCTCTCTCCTCTTTCTGGCCAACTTGGTGTTAATGCGTTGTGTCTAGATTAGTTTAAAATCTGCTCCTTTAGGGAATTTAGCAATAAAGCCTTACCGTTTATTCTCTGAAAACCAGAAGTATCTGCATGGTGGTGCTGTTTGCTCCACAAGTTATCTTGTCTTAAACATTCCTGCAGATCTTGTACTATGCTAAGTAATATTTTGTCCGACATAATACTTTCGGATATAATGATTCCATTGTGCAGATTGATGTCATACGGCCGCAAACGTGTTTCGCCAAGATGCCGCTGGCACGATCCTCAGTTATCAGCCGTAAAACAGTGATTCTGTCTAAATTCCCTTTAAAATCTTAAATGATACCCTTTGAGCTAAATTGACCTTTTCCCTTACAGTTCTTTTCAAATGTAATAGTGGTGAGCAGAAGAGGCTTCTTTCAAAAACATTTAAAAAATCAGAACTCTTTTCAACTTTTAAATGGTAGTCTATGTGATTTTGTAAACTTAAGAACCATCTTAATTTCAATTTAATGAGATGACACGTGAATTTAACTGGCCATATCCCAGAGGAAGTTAAATTGGGATTTGAACTTTATTTTAAGGTCCAGTTCTCGCTATTAACAAACCACTAACTACGACTTTTGACTCCTAATTTGCTAGTTACTAATAAGGTAGTTGTTAAGTGTAAGTTATGGGTGTAGAATATGGTCATGCAGAATATGTGCTTTCTAAGTACTAATAAACAGCCAATCTGTTAATAATAGGCATGCTAATAAGCAACTAGTTAATAGTGAGAATTGGTCCATATCCTAAAGTGTTACCAAAATTAAAGGTGTGAATTTCTGTAAAACTAACATTTACATTCAAACTGCAGTTCTGCATCCTGTTTGTTTCCGCAATTCTAATTCAGGAATTGAAATGGAATTTAAAAGGCATCCTCAATGTTTTTTGAGCCACTCGCCTGAGTCAAAATTACCAGGCGACTAAAAACTCTAGAGCAGAAAGAAAATGACGTCATGTTTCTGAAAGAGCTTTCAGAATCACTCTTCCTCGTGCTCAGGAATAGCTCTGTATAAAAAACGTCTGAGAATGTAAATTAAACCAAATGAGCCGGGACTGTGCCTGTCCTTGAAAAGAGAATCGAGAAGAAGAATGTTACAACTTAAAATGACAAACACATTCCCAACCAGTGACTGTTTTGCATTCAAATGCAGCCAAGCTTTTAAGCTTTATTTGGATGTCTGTCTCCGTAACATTCAACATGGCTGCCTTTCTCTTGTATCATTTGTTCTATAGTAATAAAAGATTATGTTTGACTGATGCTCAAGGTACCCAGAGGGAAGTTGCCTCTCTGCAGATGTGTTGCAACACCTCTGACATAATATATGCCTCGTTCTCCCAGATTCTAGATGGGCAGTCTCACTCATAAGCTGAAAATGAAACACCAGTGATGAAATGAGTGCTAAAATATTCAAGGTGTTTTTTACGGACTTGCCTAGGTGGTTTCCCTCTATCTTTATTTCCCCTTGGAGGGGAAAAAAAACATAACAGCAGATAAATAATGTACTGCATATTAGATAACTTTCTAGCATGCACAAACAACTGAAAGCTTTTCGCAAAGATTTGTCTGTTGTGTTTGTCTCTGTTATGTTTCCATTTCACATGCTTCAGTGTCTCTCAATAAACCAAGTAGGCATGGGCCGGTATGAGATTTTAACGGTATGATAACCTTAAGCAAAAATATCACGGTTTCACGGTATCACGGTATTGTTGTTACAGCTCTAAAATGTGTTGTAAATGTAATGCATTGCAACGCAGTTTGTGCAAGTCCAGCCAGAAGAGATCGGCTGTAATAAAACAATAAACGGCCTGTTGCCGATCGCAAAAGTTCCAGAGGAAGCTCCTTTGGCCGTCATACACACACGTGACTGACTGCTCGCAGCAACAGGAGGAGGAGGGGGCGTGTCTCAACCTGATGGATTCCTACACTTTCAGTCTTTGAGGAGACATGAAAAACAGCGCATACCACAGGAACGGTATAACGGAAAATGTTAGTAGTTTTGAAACCGTGAAATTTTCATACCGTATACCGTGATACCGGTAATCGGCCCATGCCTAAAACCAAGTAATCATTTTGCAGGAATATATGTTTAGCTTTTAGCCATCATTTATAGGTGTATTAAAGGGATAGTGTCGTTCCAAACCCGTAAGACCTTCATTCATCTTAGGAACACAAAATGAGAATCCTGCATCAGCAGCCACACACGCATGGGTCGTTATTTAAAAGTCATTATTTTTGTTTTCTTTAAGCATAAAAAGTATTCTCGTAGCTTCATAACATTACGGTTGAACCACTGATGTCACATGGACTATTTTAATGATGTCCTTACTACCTTTCTGGGCCTTGAACGTGTCAGTTGCGTTGCTGTCTATGGAGGGTCAGAAAGATCTCGGATTTCATCAAAAATGTCTTAATTTGTGTTCCAAAGATGAACAAAGGTCTTACAGGTTTGGAACGACATGAGGGTGAGTAATTATTGACATAATTTTTATTTTTGGGTGACCTATCCCTTTAAGTTGTTTTCATACATCACAATGCACAAATCACAACTGCATTTCATTATGCAATGATGCATATTTCATTACCACATAATACCAGAATCTATGATGTAAAGACAGAAATATGTGGATGTGCAGATATATTGCTGTTTCTAAATGAAACGACAGTCTCAGACATTTAAAAAAGTTTGCAAATATATATAAACAGAACAATCCAATTATTTTAATTAAAAAGAGTTAGTTTCTTTGCAATAATAAACAAAAAAATCCACTGATTTGCACAACCATCTAACAGCCCACACTTCTGTTTTCGATCCCCTTCTCATCCTTTCATTAATTTCTAATTATCAATGGTAGCAAAATAACACATTACCATCGCTGTTCAGAGCTTAGATGCCACAGTATATTTGCTCATTAAAATCCCATTTTCATATGTCCTAAATATAGCAAAGTGCCATCTAAAAAGTACAGCAGAAAATTGGAAATCATCAAACTTCTACCATAACTAATTATATTATATTATGTTATAAATTGCATAACAGCCCTCTCCATCACGTCCCGTCCTACTAAAAACCCTACGATCAGATGCCATGCTGTAAGTGGAAACCGGTCACGTTAGCCTGACGGGTTTCACAGGCTACGTGCTCCTTCAGAGGACATCTTAACGTAATCAAATAGGATTGTTCTCCGTATTCTCTCACTTCTGTTTATTTGCTTTATGAGCGCACGCTCCGATTTATCTGCTATTGGATGGCGGTTCCAGGCGACTGCTTTTCATTTGCCCTGTTAGCGCTGTCCACCGCTCTTTTTGCTATCGACTTGCTGTCTTCATATTTTGCCCATGGTAGGCCTAAGCCAGCTATCACACAATAAAGAGCTTGTCAGGGGGCCCACCAGAGACATAAGCTGTCTCCTGTCGTAGCAGAGACACCTCTCCTCTCACGGTCTGACAGATCCATCTGTCTGCAAAGATGCGCTGAACATTTCCTGCTACTGTTCGACACCTTTCCACCATCTGCAAAATTCACAGAACCAATGGATCCGGTGAAATGAGCGGAGCAGCTTTTCGCACATATAATGTGACTTCTTAGAAAGTCTATGAAGTCGGTTGAGTGTAAACGTTTGGGGTTGAATCGCTTCAGACTCACTCTGGTTAGAGAGTCGAGGGAAAGAAATGGCTTCCCACACACAAAAAAAAAATCTAATCAAATTAACATTCGCTCTGTAATCGCGTTCCTCCACACTTGATTAAGTTTATAGACGATCTGTCATTCCCTGGATCCCCTTTTGCATATTTCATAATTACTATCAGCCACACAGTTTTTAATTTATTTCTTTAAAAAAACACAGCAGGCTAAACAGGGCTTGGTAAAGAATCGATCCCTTCCTTCTTAGCAAAAAAAAAGGATGTACAACGCCGCTCCCAGCAACTCTACAGCAGTCCTCAAACTGTTTACAGTGTTCTGTGGTGGGATAAGACCTTGAACGAGACACTTTTTCCCATTAGAAAAAGTTATTTTACAATAATTGTTCTCTGCTCAAGTTAATCTGTCCATTTCTTGGCTCTGCTTTCTTTCTGTGGAGTTCACGGAGAAGAAATTGTGTCCTCTTCACCTATCTAAACTGCCTAAGTTTTAAAGCTCTTTCACAGGGACAGTGTGTGCTCAAGCGATTAACCGGAGGAAGATTAGCCGAGCTTCACAATGAATTTGAATTTAAATTTGACAGACATGTTCAAACAAAAGACAGAAGCAGCTGTTTACCTGTGATTGTGATTCAGAGCCATCTGTAATGACAAAAACTCAGGCTGTTATCCAAACGGACTCTCAGCGTAATCAAACCATCACATATTTATTTGAGGTGAAAACAGGTTGTAAGATTAAATCTGCACTATGAAAACTGAATTTTCGGTAATTGCCATGCAAAGTATTATCAATCAGTAATTATTCCCAATTATGCTTTCATATTTCATAAAATCCAAGAGAAATTTGGACTTAATATCTCAACACCTGCACAGCTGACACTTACTTGACATAAACAACAACCTTTTTTTGTGGGGAAAAAAAGAGCAAAGACAGTACTTGTACATGTTTCCCTGTGCCATGTACTTAAGCTGACACTATTTTATCCTTGGTTGTGAGCATAATGCGAAGTAGGGGAGCATTTTTTTTAAACTAAAATTTAAAACCAACTAATGCCCATTTTGTCTTTACACAGGTGCAGCTTATACATTACAACCATGAACTGTACACAAACTACACAGAAGCTGCTAAGAGTCCAAATGGCTTGGTGGTAGTGTCTATATTTATGAAGGTGAGTAATGATCATACACACAACAACTGAAAGTGAAAGCACAGAAACCAAGTATTTTAAGCAATATCTTAATTGCGTAATCTCAGATAATCTCTGTACTATCCACTCCACAGTAGTGTGAAAACACAGACTGACATAAATGTTTGTTTCTAGGTACATTTTTATAAATAGTGTGTTCAAAAGTACAGCATTTATTTCTCAATTTGAATTTGCACGGTTGGATAGATAGAGGAATAGATAGAGGAAGAGACCGAAACAATTAGCCATGCAATTAGCAGACAACAGGCAAACTAAGTGTGTATCTCCCGGTCATTCTGGAAGGACAAGGTTATGATAACTTTCCCCTGCTTTATTAAAGGACTGAGAGTAGATGGCTGCAGAGATTCCCTCAGGACAAGAGTTCAGGCTAAGATAATTAACCCATCCAGTGTCATTGGCAGGCTTAGTCCGTGAGTCTGGTCCAGTCACCTCTGCTGTCTGTCCATATGGAAAATGCCTAATTCATGCTAAGTAATATATAGTTTGTGCATCTAAACCCAATATGGACATTCTCCATATACTATAGAGAGACAGTTATATATCTGTGCTATGATCAAACAATACATTAACCTTTTTTTGTATTTACATTTAACATTTAACATATTGGGATCATTCATTAGACAATGTTGTACTGTCATGTCAAATGTGTGGATTTGACATATAGCTAGGGTTGGGTATCGTTTGGGTTTTTTTCGATACCGGTGCCAAATCGATACTTTTAAAACGGTTCCGGTGCCTAAACGGTGCCTGAACCGATACTTATTAAAAATAAAAGGAAATCCCCCCAACAATTATGATGGCCATTAGAATAGAAATAGAATATAGAGTGCAAATGTTAGAGGGTCACGTTTTTTAATTTAAAAAACAAGCAGATAAAATTAGAATAGAGAGTGCTAGAGTTAAATGAAGATGAAAGAGATGTGTTTTCAGCCGTTTCTTGAAAATATTAAGGACTAGGCAGGTCATTCCACCAGGAGGGAACAGTTAATGTAGAAGACCATGAAAGTTTTATCATAGGTAGAATGCTAAATTTTTCAATACAAGCATTTCAGTCAAATTTAATTTATGCAATATTTCAAACCTCTAACCCACTTGGGAAAATCAACCTATGGCAACAGTTTAAAAGTAGCCCAATTCTGTGGAAAAAACGCAGACCTGGCAACCCTGCACGATCCAACATGAGCTGTAGGAGTCAGATTTGACTGATCACAGGGCGAGAATAAGGAGAGATGACTGACAAGACCATGCTGGAGTATTTGCTGCTCAACAGATTCTGAGCTCATTGACAAATATCTGATCTTGTAAGATGTGCTACCTTTACACAGAGTGCGTGTGATCGCGAAATTGAAAGTGAAAGTAAACAGCGCAAATGCTCATTCAAAAATATTTAAATACACCGCATCCTGAGAGCGGCTCCCTGTTGCGACAACTGTTGCGACAAAATCATACTCATTAGAATGTTTAAAGCAGTGGACACGAAAATCGCGGGAGCGGGCGGCAATGGTCAGAGATTCAGCGGGAGCGGGATTAAGAAAACAGCCGAATCCCGGACATTTTGGGCAATTAAGAAATCCGGCCGGACGCATTTTTGTAGGTCCAAAAAGAGGACATGTCCGGGGAAAAGAGGACGTATGGTCACCCTAATTTATAATCTATTGCTAATCGATGTATTCTTTTTAAAGTAGCATATGGAACATATTTTCTGCTTCATTCTGATAAGAAGCCTCATCAGATCACAAAAGGACGCATTTGACTGGTGGTGTGTAGTAAAAGTTTAATGTTCTCTTTTGTTGGACAACAGGTTTAGAAATGTGAATACAAGGGAGGTTTAGCTTTAGGCATTTTAATTTAAGCATGTTTAGTTTTGTTAACGGAAGGCTATGGGCTTACATTTCTGCCACAATTCTGCGCGCGAAAGATCATATTTTGAGCGCACAAAAGTGCATTTTGCACGCGCGCGATCTGAGTTTTGTGGAGAAAATGTTCGTTTCGCAAAAAAAAAAAGTCTTTCGAGCACACGGAAATCAATTTTGCATTTAAAACCCGTTTTTGGATGTGTGCAGACCTTCTCATTTGCGCGTGCAATGTTTCACTAGCTTACTCACCTGATGCCCGCCCTCAGTACTCTCTAAATGCCAACAGCTCGCTTGCACAACACAACCCAGCGTTACAATATGCCATAATTCCAGCCAATCAGAGACCGAGGCTACTAAATTCTGATTGGCTGCCTTGACAACCAATCACAACATTTATTGCATTACCTCGACAGCAGAAGAGGAAAAATACAGTGCATGCATAATTATTACGCAAGTTGATATTCTGATTATATTTTGTTCCAAGCACATTTTACCAATTCCAAAAAGCATCAATCTTAACTATTAATCTTGTATTTAATCATTTATAATTGATATACAATTATTCATGAAGGCTGGAAGTGAAAAATTTCTTATATTCATGTGTGCATAATTATTAAGCAGATTTTTTTTACAGATAAAATGAGCCAAAAAACGTATTTAACTCAGACTGAAAGTCAAAAATTATTAAATGCCCATGAGAAATATTCAAAACTAATACAATACTAGAAATTGTTAAGTTAATGCATAACCATTGGACAGCAAAATCCTCAGTGGGTCAGCGGGGTCAGTCAAAAACACGTGGAGAAGAAAAGATGCACGTTAACTGCAAAAGAATTAGGAATTAAAATGAAGAATTAGGTGTGAAATCACCAGTAACCATTTAGTCTCCAGCGCCACCATTTTCCAGAACTGCAACTTACCTGGAGTTTCCAGAAGTACAAGGTGTCAGGTTCTCAAGAGACTTGGGTTAAGTATAGAATCCTAAAAAATAACCCTTACTTAATAAGAATAACATACTGAAGTGTAGTAAAATGCTTGAAAATTGATTTATATATATATATATGATAGGTATATATTGGCTTTATAGACAGATAGTGAAGGACCAGCACCACATCCTCTTGTACCACTGTTTGAAGAATTTATCTTCCGGAATCTGGCAGTAAGTTTTGGGAGTTCATTTTAGTCCATCTCGAGATTTTATCTGTAGAAGATCACCTGCTTAATAATTATGCACCCTGAATATAAGGCGTTTTTCACTTCCACCCATCATGAACAATAATATATAGATTATAAATGATTAAATACAACCCAATGCCAAAAAGTTGGGACACTGTACAATTGTGAGTAAAAAAGTAATGGAATAATTTACAAATCTCATAAACTTATTTTTTATTCACAATAGAATATAGATAATATATCAAATTTTGAAAGTGAGACATTTTGAAATGTCATTCCAAATATTTGCTCATTTTGGATTTCATGAGAGCTATACATTCCAAAAAAGTTGTGACAGGTAGCAATAAGAGGCCAGAAAATTTAAATGTACATATAAGGAACAGCTGGACCAATTTGCAACTTATTAGGTCAATTGTCAACATGATTGGGTATAAAAAGAGCCTCTCATAGTGGCAGTGTCTCTCAGAAGTCAAGAAGGGCAGAGGATCACCAATTCCCCCAAAGCTGCGGCGAAAAATAGTGGAGCAATAGCAGAAAGGAGTTTTTCAGAGAAAAATTGCAAAGAGTTTGACGTTATTATCATCTACAGTGCATTATATCATCCAAAGATTCAGAGAATCTTGAACAATCTCTGTGCGTAAGGGTCAAGGCCGGTAAACCATACTGGATGCCCGTGATCTTCGTGCCCTTAGACGGCACTGCATCACATATAATGGAATGCTACTGTAATGGAAATCACAGTATGGGCTCAGGAATACTTCCAGAAAAATTGTCGGTGAACACAATCCACCGTGCCATTCGCCGTTGCCGGCTAAAACTCTATAGGTCAAAGAAGCCATATCTAAACATGATCCAGAAGCGCAGGCGTTTCTCTGGGCCAAGGCTCATTTAAAATGAATTGTGGCAAAGTGTAAAACTGTTCTGTGGTCAGACGAATCTAAATTTGAAGTTATTTTTGGAAAACTGGAACGCCATGTCATCCGAACTAAAGAGTACAAGGATAACCCAAGTTGTTATCAGTGCTCAGTTTAGAAGCCTGCATCTCTGATGGTATGGTGTTGCGTGTGGCATGGGCAGCTTACACTTCTGGAAAGGCACCATCAATGCTGAAAGGTATATCCAAGTTCTAGAACAACATATGCTCCCATCCAGACGTCGTCTCTTTCAGGGAAGACCTTGCATTTTCCAACATGACAATGCCAGACCACATACTGCATCAATTACAACATCATGGCTGGGTAGAAGGATGCGCTCACAAAACATTTTTCTCTCCACAAAACTCAGTTCGCGCGCATGCAAAACGCCCTTTTGCGCGCTCAAAATATGATCTTTTGTGCGCAGATTTTCGGCAGAAATGTAATTCCATAGAAGACTACCTGCTGCCATCAGAGCAAGTGTAATTACTGCATTCACACGCTCCTCGGATGCTCTCATTTACCGATTTGTGCTTTTAAGTCGAATGTGAAAACAACATGGACACTCGTTACTACAAAGATGTGTTGGATTTGTATTATTAGAGCTTTCCGACTTGAGTTCACGTGCATTTTCTCAGTCGGGAAATTATTTTTCACATGCTTACGTCCGTTTCGGAGAACCAGAGGACAAATATTTCAATCGATCGATCGCTCGGGCATGGCACCGAAATGAGGCACCGAAATCTGCGTTCGAATTCGGTTCTAGTACGTACCGGTTACATAGGTACCGGTGCCATATTGGTTCCGGGTTTCGGTTCCCAATCCTACATATAGCATTCGAAAATGATTTGAGAACACATTCAAACTATAGATATATATCTATTTAACTATAGATATATATCTATTAAATAGCTCTATCTATTAAAGAAAGGCGGACAGGTTGACAGCTAATAGTGCTGACATAACCATATTTTTGAATATCAAAACTGTGTGTTTTGCTGGTGTTCCTAACTACTAAAAGTTAGTACAATTCTCAAACATGTTCTTCACAATTTAGATGATGGTTTCTGATGCTGTTGACAAAAAGTAAGGATATGGCAGTTAAGCTATATTAGAGGTATATTTTTCATCCTGCCAGGACATAAAATAAATATTAGGGCTGTTAATAGATTAAAGGGGTCATATGATGTGATTTCAATTTTTCCTTTTTCTTTGGAGTGTTACAAGCTCTTGGTGCATAAAGAAGATCTGTAAAGTTGCAAAGACTAAAGTCTCAAATCCCAAGAGATATACTTTATAAAAGTTAAGAATCAGCCACACCCCCTAAAACGGCTCATTCTAACACGCCCCCACATATCTACATCACTATATGGAAATATTTGCATAAAGCCGGCCAAATGTTCACGCAAAAAAAAAAAGCGTAACTTTTATCTTGCTTGTTGCCGCTGCTGCCCGATGTTGTTTTAGTCGCTGTGGGTTTCGTGTTGTGAAAGCGAAAAGAAACTACTTTGTTTTGTTTGGTCTTCCAAAAGAGGACACAACTGGAAATCAGTGGTTAATTTGTATTTACAACATTGTTCCAGAACATTTCAACCCAAATATTAATTTGTGTGCAACGCATTTTATGGAGGACGGGGACTGTTTCCTGTGAGAGTAGCCTAATGCGTCTGTGACACAAAGGCTATCTCTATAAAGTTGGGCAGTTCCAACTTTGCAAGGACAATATGGTGCTTCTGACTCACAGCCTGTAAGTAAGTTTTTTTTTTATATTTAAATAATTTGTCACTGATGATTCAAATGCTAGTTTTGAGAAGTGTAGAGTAGGCTTGTTGTTTCTCTGATCACAAATGCAGACATTGTTTTATGTTTACGCGGTGCGATGCAGCGCAACACGTAAAAAGACAATATCAGTCATTATAATCCGTAATTATGTCCAAACTGGATGCAACAAATGCCTCGTTTAAAATTGGTTTTATTGGTTTTGTCTCATCGTGCTGGACAGGGCATCACAGTATGTTAAGGGGCGTAACATTATTTTGTCACAACAGGACGCGGAGGCTTCGGCCGCCAATCACAGCGCACGGGATAGCTGGCCAATCAGAGCACACCTCGCTTTTTTAGAACGATGAGTTTTGTAAAAATCAACACGTTTCAAAAAGGCAGGGCATAGAGGAACACCATTACATTATATGACCAAGAATGTTTTTTTTTTACTTTAAACCGCATAAACAAATTTCATTACAACAAATACACAAAATAAATGTTCTTTTTTAACAAAGTCATATGACCCCTTTAAAATTTTCTCAGATTAAATCACACCCTTTTTCTGTGATTAATCGCAATTAATCGCACATTTCATGAAATTAAGCATAGACAATTTATCTTGTTTCAAATGTTTATTTTGTCACGATTTGCTATATCCAGCAAAGTAAACCTAAAGATTGAAGGGTGATTCTCAAAAAATCTGTATTTTCTGCAAGCTTTCTTCAAGAAAAATGTAGATGTCTTTCCAAAAAAGGACTCCAAAAGGACACCAAGGAACCAAGTTATAATATCCCCCGTAATAAGCCATAATGAAAGAAAAAAGAAAAAAAATATATATATATCTGAATGGTATAGTAAGTTTACAGTGCAACAGCAAATAGCTTTTTTACATTTTAGAGAAGTCAAGTTGCGTAACCAAACAGGACCACATGGTGATGCCAAAAAACCCTAAACCAACCGCCTGCTGACTGCATTTATCTACTATAGTACACGGATCCATTCAGTATAACTAACACATGACAAAGCAACATACACATGACAAATCAAAACATTATTGTGAATGTGTGTTGAAACAACGTGAATGTACGGAAATGTCTGTGCTGTGCATAAATACATTGTGCGATCATTGCGTCAAGAGCACTCATACACGCATTATTATAACAGACTCACACATGCTTACTGTACGACTCCTGTACACCACAGCAATCATCTTTACCTTGATTGCAGTCTTCATCCATCAAAACTTTACTAGTGAGACTGGTTATCCAGTCGAGAAAACAGTTTGCATGTGTTGTGTTGACAATCCGTTCAGTTCCTGTACTTTCACAAGCAACTACGTGTTGCGGCCTTCTGGCTGCCAAACTCTTCAGAGACAATCACAGAATATGACAGCGCTTGTGTTTTAAAGCGAAACACACTGGAATTAATAATTCACTGAAAACGCAACGCAAGTCCTCTGTTCTCTCTGCAATCTCTGATGTATTCAGCCTGGTTTCCTTTATATTAGCGCAGTTTTGGACGGATTGTTTGAATGCATACGATTACTGGATCATTGGACTGAAAAACATTCCCGGAGTTTTTTAGCCAGCTTTAAAATTAAATCTGATCGCAGCAGAGAAGCAACAGTAATGTCTGCGTTAACTGCGTTAAAAATTATTTTAACGCGTTTAAGAACATGTGGTAAAATTACTCGCAGTAATGCGTTTACGTGGTTACTGTTGACAGACCTATAAAGATTCCATAATATAAATATATATTACATGTTTATTAGAATAAAGTAAATTCTGGTTTATTCTATCTATATTTTTATTATTATGAAATGTTTTTAACTATGGTATTTTGGCAGAAATTATGGTTACTGTGGTATTTTTATTAGAATATGTTTGACAAAATTTGAAACAAATTTAAAGCATTTTCTGTATGATTTGAGCCATTTCTCTTAAGAGACCAATTTTAAGTCTCCATATTATGCTATTTTCAGGTTAATTTCTAACTGATGTGTTTGATGTTATTCAGTTATACTTTACTACAGTCACTGCCCTCCCCTGTCATTGATCCCAATGAGAACATTGTGACTTCACTCCTATTTTCCTACGCTTTTCTTCTTTGTAGCATGAGTCACCCAAAGCCATTTTCTGAGGAACCCCATGCTGTGTTCCCAGTTATGGCGCCACACCTCTGGGAGGGACTCCCATCTGAGTCTAAATAGTATGAACACAAAGGATCTATAAAAAAAAAGCACTATCAATAGAGGGACAATCATAAAATGGAGGAGGCTGGAGAGAAGCCAGCCATTTTGTTTGTGATATAAACAGCTACTTGTATGAATAGCAAAGTTGTTATTCTTAGTATATTGATTGCAAGGGAAAGTAAAAGCTATTCTTTTTTTCATGCACTGTGTAGTCAAGCCTAATTATTTCTTGGTAGAGATAATGGCTAGCCATAGCCACAGGTTCTATAACAGAAAGTCTCGAAATGATGCGACGAAAACTTTTAAGCCTCAGACTTCACTGTTCGCTGAATGAGGTCAAAAGAGAAGTGATGTGTGGTGTAGTCGCAAGGCACATTTCTTTTAATCGTTCAGACTGAAAGCGTTTCAAACTAGCAAGTAAAGTGGAGTCAAAGAAAAGCACTGTAACTATCTCGTTGGCTACATTCATGCTCTTTTACTTGCTAAAAGCAGCCACAATTTTTGAAGAACTTTTCTTGGCAAACACATCAGTGTGTCATAAGTGATTCTATCAGGTGTCATTTAATTACAGAACACTGTTCAGGTTCATCATGATGCATTTGAGTGCAGTAAAAACAGTTTCAGCTCCTTAATGGATCAAGTAAATTTCAAGAGACATGATGCTAGCGCCACAGTTTTTTTACATTAGAAACTAAATTACTGGGAGATTTACTTCCCAAGATGTTGATTAGGGTTTTTTTTCCTTAGTCATGTTTGTCTGCCTTTTAGAAATAAAGTTGTCACTAATAATCTGCTTCTTTTTACTTTCCCCTCGACCCTCTTTCTCCCCCTTTTCCCCTCTCCTGTCTATCACTCTGTCCTTCTCATCTGTTTTTCACTGTTCTGCCCTTCCTCCCTTGACATCTGTTCCATTTCAGATATCCGAGACTTCAAATTCATTTCTGAATCGGATGTTGAACAGAGACACCATCACAAGAATAACATATAAGAGTAAGTGGAAAAATATTATTGTTGACCATTTGACACTAAATCCAATTTGGTTTTCAAATGCGCCCGATTGTACTGACATTTTGCAAGTGATGAAATCATATCAGTTTGTTCAGACAGTATAGTCACTATCAGGTGTAGCTTCATCAGCAGCTAGAGAAATGACGTAAGCATCTCCATGAGATCTGAGGTTAGCTGTCGGCGAGGAAAACAAAAGAGATATTGAGTCTGCTTATGTTTATGACATCTCAAGGTGGTGCTGAATCATGAGTAGCATGAGAAAATAAATGACAGAGGAATATTACGTATTCATGTGTCCAAAACCGATGACTCGTTTACTCAGTTACTATTTACTACGTAGTGAATATCACATAGGCAGGATTGAGGTGAATTGAGTGCATTCAGACACAATATTGTGCACTAAGAGGTAGGGCTGTGCGATTAATCGAAATTGAATCGAAATCGCGATTTGAGACGTTACGATTTCCTAATGGCAAAGCCTGCGATATGGACGCGATATTACTCTGTTCCAGAGCATATGCATGACTGCCAGCCTTGAGTTGCAGTCTTACTAACCAATAGAGTGAGCGCACCTCCGTTCTCCCCAATCAGCACTGCTCTAGCCAACTGCGTAAACACCCACCATTAAAAAAAAAAGCGGGAAGGGAGAGAGACAGAGTGGGATTATGGCGTCTACTGGGTCAGATCGATAGTTAGGCAACTAAAAATGTATGCAACTTAAGCTTCGAAATGACAGACAACAAACAAAAAAGGTCATTTCCAAGAGCCTGCGTCCACAGCGCATACAAAAGCTCCCTATCGTTTCTGTTTTCAGTACTGGGAGAATAAAGATTACATTCTTAGATGTTTTTGTGTAGTACGGTGTACGTTCTCTTACAACAACATTTTATCCTCCCAACAGAGTAACTTGAAATGTTTATGATTGCATTTGGCATTCCCATTTCAGAAGAGCCGCACACTACAGCCCTGTGTCTTGGAATCCTTCTCATACTTCCCCTCTCTGCCCCACCGCGCCGCGAATCCCGCGTCCACGGTGACCGTTCCAACGCTTGCGCCACTTCCACGCAGCCTGTCTAGTAATGCTCCGTTTTATACTCGCACCCCCGCTCCGCAAGTCTCCACGAGCGCATCTGGTGGTATGGATGAGGCTTGACGCACGCACTAAACCTGTGTCGACTCGCACATGGCTCTGCGTTTAAAACAAGTGTGAATTCAGTCTAACTGCTTGCTAATTTAACTTGGATGAAATGAAACATTCAGCACATTTTCCTCTTGTTCTTAAAATCCCAAATACTTCAAATGAATAATCAGCCTATGTAACATATGTAATACTTTAATAATTGACTAAAGAAATAGTTCTTTATTTATAAAAAAAATAAACAAATATTTTCTGTGAAAATTCAGTAATTAAGTTAATTCTGTAAAACTAGTTATACCATTATAATCTTGCCTGATGAAAAAAAAACACAATAGAACCCCTCCCAAAACACAAAAAAAAATGTAATGGATTTCAGGGTTATAATGGGAATAGTATTGGTTTTAATGTAAACTATAATAGTGTCTATTTGATGGATTCTATTGGTAGGATGTAATCTGCAGCTGACACCCAATAATAGAACAACAGTAATTCCTATTGGAGTAATGCCCAAAACATGCTAAAAAATGGAATTTTGTAATGGTTTTAATGGAAACTATAAGACTTTCTGTGGTGGTTTCTATTGTTTTTTTTTTCAGCAGGGTAAATGATAACCCCTACTGTGCTGTACATTCTTGCATTATTGGAGAACTGAAGCGTGACTTTTTGGCCAAATTTAAAATGTATGGAAATCGCAAATCAAATCGCGATCGCAATATCTGTCAAAAAAAATCGCAATTTGATATTTTCCCCCAAATCGCACAGCCCTACTAAGAGGTTACATATGTGTCAAATCCCTACTTATATAATGAGATTTTAAACCACATAGACTGCTATTCAAAAGTTTGGGGTCTGTAAGAATTTTTTTCTTATCTTTACAGTAATATAACTCTTGAAAGAAGTCTCTTCTCTTCTGTCTCCAGACTGCAGTATTTGATTTAATTTTTTATTTTTATATATTTTAAAATGTAAATTATTCCTATAATGGCAGTCGAATTTGCATTTGAGTCAGCTACACCAAAAAATTGCCTTTTGCTGCCTGTCTGAACATGAGAAATAAGCATAAAAGTATCACTTCCGGAGTTTTTGTTCTTACTGAACGTCACAAGATAAATTGTATTTTGTTGGCCGCTTGATTTCTATTTCAACTTGTAGATTTGAAAGTTTTTGAAAGATTAGAAGTGGTGATTTTGTGACATTCAAGTCACGACATGGTGTAGCTCAAATATAGCCTTTACTTTTCACTTCAATTCCCCCTAAAACGTTTCAGATTGGACTTCCTGGTGATTTTAAGGGTCAGTTTTACTAACAGCTTGCGCCAGCGCAAAGTCTTTTGGCGTTAAAATAGTACTTTCAGGATTTACTAAAAACGCACTGTGAAGAATTAGTGCTGAAAAGGCGTGGACAATTATTTTTGCACCTGACCTTAATGAATATGCATTTGTAAGAGTTTCTCTTTCAGACACAATTTATGGGAGGAGAGTATTAAAATGAATCACACAACATGATCTAATGTTTGTGCTCATCAAATTACTGGTATTTTTGTGCACACCCTTGGTTTTGCTCAACAAAAACCATGTTTAAGTGCCCCTATTATGGATTTTTGAAATTACCTTTCATGCAGTGTGTAACACACCTCTAAGTGAATGAAAACGTCCTGCAAAGTTTTTTAAAGGGTGGGAGTTTTCACTGTTTTTTTTTTTCTAGGCTTGATTGTGTTTGTGG
Organism: Sinocyclocheilus anophthalmus; assembly: GCA_018155175.1. Taxonomy (NCBI): domain Eukaryota; kingdom Metazoa; phylum Chordata; class Actinopteri; order Cypriniformes; family Cyprinidae; genus Sinocyclocheilus; species Sinocyclocheilus anophthalmus. The sequence continues at coordinate 65,199 of JADLZN010010499.1, forward strand.
GGTGCAGTCTAACGTGTTAATGCTTAGTTTTTAAATAAACGCATTATTTTTCACATAATTTACCTTTATTCCACACAGCTCTGTCCCTTCTCCGAGAAACGGGCTGATCTTTTCCTGTTCTTATGAAGCCCCGCCCTCAGAAATAGACGATGTGCTCTGATTGGTTAGCTAGCCCAGTGTTTTGTGATTGGCTAAACCACACCTCTAGTTGCGCCCCGTCTAACTAGGGATGCAGCGATTAACCGGTTTCGCGATTAACCGCGCTTTAAAACGTCACGGTTAATTAATCGTAAAGGTTCCGCTAAACCGAGTGTTTCTGTTACACGGAACTGTTGCAGCTTGCGCGAAACGAAAACAATGTTACACTAGCGGTGCACCAGCTTAAAATAACGTGATTATCAGAGGCACGGAGGCTACTACATGTATTAGATTAACTCTGTGACAGAGGGACCAAACAGCGAATCTTTATTTCCACCAGAGAAATGCCTGAATTCGATAGTGTGGGACCATTTTGGGTATACCAAGAATGACCAGGGTTGTCGTTTAAATATTGCTGTAAAAAACTGCTGCTAAAGAGCGAATACATAAGGGATAATGCACGGCTTGCTGTACATTGAACGATTTTAATGCACGACGTGAAGGCAAGAACCACCTGACGCGAAGCTACAGCTCGTTAGCTCCGCATTCAAAAATGCTGTTCCGGCCTTGGTTCTGTCCTGTCTGTCTGTCTGCTGTTCGGGGTCTGTTCTGTCCTTCTGTTCTGATTCCTGTTCTGCCCTGTTCTGATCTGGTCTGGTTCTGGCCCCTCAGATCAGAAAGAGAATGAAAATAGGTTGCCGGGTAGATCACATTTATTTGATTAATTAATTAAATAACATTTTAGCTACTTATTTTTACTTATTATAGAGGGGTGGCATTTGCCTGTGTGAATTAGCCTACCTGCGTCTGTGCGTCTCCTCCATCCAGGCCCTATTTTAATATCTATTTTTTTTTTTAATAAAAATCCCCAGATCATTTCCTCACAAGAATTTGTGTCCCTCCTGAATGTTGGTTGTACAACGTGCGCGCGGGAATCTTCCGTCTCACAAACCAAAATAATAGGCATGATTTTTCTCAGGCCCCATGTAAATCATATGAATTATTATAAAAGCTTATTAAATTAATACGGTGGACATGTGACAGTTTGATAACAATATTTTCAAAGGTTTATTTTCCATCCTTTATAACAGTTGGTCCCCTGTGGACAACTAAAGTTAATATAGTCCCGTAAATATTCATAATAGCGTAGGGCTTACACTTCATTAACGTTGTTATTTACTATCCCTGTTGTAGTAATATTCATAAGTAAAAACCAACAAGATCTTTTTTTCACCATGTTTCCAAATTTTCTTCTCTACCAAAAAAAACCTTTTCCCTCTAAAACCCCGGTCCAAAAGAAATGTTAAACATTACACACTAAAACAATTAAATTACTTTTTGGGATCTATTTCCATTTTGTTTTTATTTCAAAAGAGAAATACCGTGTCATAAATAAATGAAAAAAGTGGATTTTTACAGACAGCAGGTCAACCTTTTTTTTTTAATTTCCAGTGGAGCGAATTTGGCCTTTTTGTTTGTCCTTTTGTTTTCATTATTATTTTTTTTTTGCTTGGGCTTTGTATTGGTTTGGTTGTTACGGTTTTGATGTCTGTTTCAAAAGCCAGCAATAGATAACACTTTAATATCTAAAGAGTGTTCAGGTGATTTTATACATTAGTAATGTTGGAAAATGAATAAATGCATAATAATCGTCATAAACGTAAAACCGTGATTATTCCTCAGACAATAAACGTACCAACAAAATCTATAATCGTTGCAACCCTAGAGCTAAACATCAAACCAAAACATCCCGCCCCTCACACCCGCGCGCAATGTTGCTCCGGTTGTAATGTAAACATGGCAAATCCTTATATCCGCGTATCATTTGTAGCTCGATTGTGTGAAGCAATGAATATTATTGAAGAGGTATTGTGCAGAACCTTGCAAGCAACGGCTTTTTAATGTTAGGCCTAAGTGGAGGAGGCCTTGTTTTTAATTTGTTGTTGCTCATAAACTTTTTAGATATGCCTGTTATTTGTAAATGCTACGATTTATGTTTTAGCTTTTAATATACGTTTTTTTTAATCCTGATTCAAAAAGCTTTAATAAACAGTACGGAACTGCACACGCTCGTCCCATGGATAAAAAACGCTTTTCTCGCATAGCTATGTGAAAATATTGTATATTTGGAACAGTTCCTGTTAAGGCTGAGCTGAATGAGAAGCGAGAGAGAGAGAATGCAGAGTGTGGGGGTGCGCGAGCAGGGAACGCTTTAGAGAAACATTGATTTTGAAAATTGTACTCCATTAGAATCGTTAAACGGACCGAATTCGCGCGATTCTATATTAATAAGATTTTACGGGCACCCCCTAGTTTTCCCCTCTTCCTCTTCGCTAAGCAGAAGGCAGAGGCGCAGCATAGCCCTCCATCGCCGCCCCACTTGTGTCTTTTGTGTTTCTTCCCAAGGCGGGGATTTTATCTGGTTGTGATGGTCATAAACCAGGGAAGTAACCCACTCTTTGTTCCCCTACCACATCCCGTTTTTTGTAGGGCAGTAAACCTGCCAGAATTTCTAAAGACGATATTCTCCGTTGTGCATTTGAACTTTCAGCTTTCGTATACTTTTGCAGTGATGTGGTTATTGCCAAACAGCAACAAAAACCATAAAAAAAAAACAAACCAACAAACAGAACAAACAAGACGAATACCAAAAAACAAAAAAAACAGAACGCAACTAAAACTGAAAAAAACAACAACACAAAACAAAACAAAAACACAACAAACCAAACACAAAAAAACAAAAACACACAAAAAAAAAAAAAAACAATAATAAAACAACAAAAACTACAACAACAAAACAAAAAACATTTACACTCACAGAAAAACACAACACAAACCAAAAACAAAAAAAAAAGACATAAAAAAAAACAACCCACAAGAAAAAACTAAACAGCATAAATTATAATAATAAAAACAACAACAACAACAAAACAACAACAACAACAACCCCCCCAAAAAAAACAAACCCCCACAAACCAAAACAAAAAACAAACCACAAAAAAAAAAATAAACAACAGAAACAAAACAAAAAACAAACACCAAAACAAAAAAAAAAAATAAAAACTACAAAAAGCACAAAACAAAAAAAGAACACGTTGAACAAAAAGGAAACCGACAAAAGCACAACAAAAAAACGAACACAACAGCCAACAAAAACAACAACAGAAAGACAAACAACACATACAAAAACAAAAACCAAGAAAATAACAAAAAAAGCGAAATTAACACCATACTAACAGAAAAAAAGTGAAATTGCAATCACCCACCCCTTTAATATTCTGAAAAGTGCACTGGTGTAAAGTTTTTGGTCCCTCTCAAAAGAAAAGAGTCGACCTCTGAAAGTCAATTGAAACGAGTCCCGTTTTTAAAACAATCCCAAGCCGTTTTTCTGTTTGCTCAACATGAAACATTAGCAATTGCCCCCGCCCCGTTGGTTTGGTCTTTTTTCGCGTTAGTCTGAAAGAAAATGCAAATTCATTCTTTGCCACTAGGTGCTGCTTTTGGAGCGGTAAAATAGCTGTTTCCTTTGTACACAAAGCAGCACTGCGCTCACAGACGCTGTTTTATCAGGCATTACAGGCATGATGAAAGGGAAATGAGACCAATCGGACTAATCACTGCAGATTAGCGTCACGCAAAGAAGGGGTTTAGAAAAGTTAATCGTTGAGCGAATCGTTTGGGAGCCGTTGAGCAAGTAAGGTAAAAATAAACTCATATTATAAGAAAATGAAAGTGTTTTTAGACCTTACATGCAACTGTTTTGGTTTGTAAACTCCCAAAACATGACCTTTCATTACCCATCTAGGGGCACTTTAAAGCAGTCAGTATTTGTGCTGCTTCCTTTGTTAGTTGTGGGCTGGTCATTATGGAAAATTACTGGCCTTGCGTCTGTGTTCTTTAATGTGTGCCCATTGTTAGTAAATCACCCCCCGCAGAAATTTTTCCGCCCTCCCCATTCGAACGCTTTTTATGGAATGTGCTCTAATGCTAATTCTTCCCTGTTTTCGTAATTTGGCCCTTGGTGTTCAAAATACATAAAAATTTGAGGTTCATTTGGGAGATTTTTCTGCAATACCCAAAAACAACCAATGGAAAAGAACCCCACGGGAACCAGGTGATGCTAACTTCCAGGTTTGCCCTACAAAACACTACCTTTGACATTTATAAATGCATTTATTGACAAATCCGTAAAGTTTCTAAAAAAAAAACAAAAAACATAAACCTCACAGGGTTGAAAGCCATTGAATGACAAATGTGTTATTATTTTCTTTTTGCTCTCCATCTTCAAGCTGCCAGCGAAATCGGGCTTCTGAATAGGCCTGATTTTTGATTTTTGTAATGGACTTCTTTGCGTTTGTGTTCTACTACAATTCATACCAAAACATTCATGCAATATTTGATTGTACAAAGAGCAACAGCAGCATGTTTTTGAAGGGCGACAAGATTTTGAGCAAGTAAAGGTGTTTAGTAGCAAACATGGTATTCAGTTCATCAGCCTTGAGAACTAAAAAAACCCCTTCTTCTAGTTTTTGGGAATATTTCATGGCCGAAGCTTACATGGCAGGTGGTGGAAAATGTTTCCATTCATTATCCTTTATTCTACCGAGCTCCAGCAGCCGGACTTTCCTGAAAAACAAGGCCTTCAACATACTTAATTTCAATAGAGTGTGGGGCAAGAGCTATATAGATAAAATGTTACTGACCCCTGGTGGGCCGTTTCGCGTTTCACCCGTCCCAGGGCCGCAGGAAGGGCGGGTGCTGAACCAGGCTTTAGCTGACTCACAGGGAAGACCTGCCAAGGGAGGCAGTGTGCCGAGCGGCGTAGGCTTTGTGTGTGCAACCCCTGCTGTCAGAGCCCCCCTCCACCCAACCCAATACCCCTTCGCATCCAATTCCATCTTCCTCTCAATCTTCCTCTCTCTCCGGTCCCCTCGTTCCCTCCTCTTCCCCTCCTCCCCCTCTCATCACCGCTCTTTTCCCCCTTGCTTTTGAATCTTTTGGAAACGCCCCGTACTACCAGCCCTGTGCTGCAAAGAGCGCAGTTTATGCTAGCCCATTGAAATGTATTGTTCAAAACGTATCCCCTTCCCCCTCCTCCACAGCCAAAAGGAATTATTTATAATTATGCACCAAGCCTCGTCAAATTTTCCTTGTGCGCTGAACGCCGGTTGGAATGGCAACAGCGCGGGGAGATAGAGAAGAGTGGGAATCCAGGGTATCTGAGGAGAATACCAAACTATTTTTCCTCTGTTGGCTGCGTGAGTCGGACACTATTACTTGTCTGTTGTCAGTGCGGTGGGGGGCAGTGACGGTGGGTCCAATATTGCTGTTCCTCATAAATTCAGTGCCACATTATCTCATGTTGGCCCGCTATTGTGAAGTCAAAATAGCATATGCTGTCACCACTCGTCCAACAAATCAAAGGCAATGCATAAATCCTGAAAATAACAGTTGACAAGCAAAGATAAAAAATTGTTTGGTTACTATTGTTGCTTTCTGTTTTGCTTTTGTTGTTTGGACATCATTTCAAGACATTCTTTTGTTACTTAATATATTGAATTTTGACTTTGGATGAAGACTTGGCTGGAAAGTGCACTATTTTGATTACGAAAAATGACAAATTTATGTTCGCGAATTGGCTATCTAGATGAGTTTTAATTGATACAACATTTTTTTCACTCTTTTTGTGTAGATGATGCGTACCTTCTCTCGGGGCTAAACATTGAGGAGGTTTATCCAGAGACGGCAAGTTTTATCACTTACGAAGGGTCTATGACAATCCCACCATGCTACGAGACTGCAACTTGGATTCTGATGAACAAGCCAATTTACGTCACAAAGATGCAGGTAAATAAATAAATGAGGTATTTGTAAACCTTTAAAAAAAATGGAAATAAGTTTGCAGGGATTTTTTTTTTTATTTCATTTACAAAATTATTTTATGTAAACCTCTTGACTGAACTTAAAATGCTACACTGCAATCTAATTATCTATTTAGATTTAGTAATGTTAATAAAGTAGTTGTATTAAAATACTTTTAAGAACTTATATGATTATCAATCATAAGTTATATGATTATCAATCTCGAGACACAAAACTAGTGAAATAACTTAAAATCCCAAATAGACAACAAGACTGCATGAAACATGACAACTACCTGATCATTTTAAGTGAAGGAACAAACTCATCCAGACATCTTAAGACAACAACAGTGTAAATAAAACCGGAAAACAGTCACACAATGCAACCATATTAATTATTCATGCCAAGTACATGCTGGGCGGTTAGTAAAATTAAGAACTGGAACACCAAACCTTTCTCCAGCCGTAAAACCAAGGCATTAAAATAAATATTCCCTGTCATCAGCTCTGCTTGAAGACTTAAAAAACACAGATTATTATAATAGAAATGCTGCATTAGTTGAGTTACTGAAAGTTGTCAGAACTCCAGAATACCAAGTAAACAAACAAATAGAATAATTAAGTAAATCTTTCAGTGTTCTTTACTTGATCCAAGAATCAATTTTTATGGATTCAGCTAACGGCAATCTTCTTAAAGGCAGAATGCCTCACTTTTGAACCTGCAGATACACTGTTTTGATGACATGTAATATAATCTCTTCTTGAATGACACTCTCACGTAGCTCCCCAGACGCTTTTTGATGCGGGTCTGTTAGGATTGGATTGACTGTGTGATAATTGCCTGACCTGCCATCAGAGAGTCGATATAAAAGGTGTGCTCCGTCTGTGTCATCCTTACAGATGCACTCCATGCGACTGCTAAGTCAGAACCAGCCCTCGCAGATATTCCTCAGCATGAGTGACAACGTGCGCCCAGTACAGCCTCTGAACAACCGCTGTATCCGCACCAACATCAACTTCAGCATGCAGGGCAAGGACTGCCCCAACAATAGGGCACAGAAGTTACAGTACCGAGGTCAGTGTCTCTGTGCTTCCTCCTGTGATCTCTCAGCCCACTTTGAATTAGAGACTAAACCAGCCCATGACAAACTAAAAGTGTTTCTAAAGCTTTCATCATTTACTTCTCCAAAACAACGCTGGCTCCAAGGCAGAATAACATTGTTGGTCATAATGAACAGGTTCGCTAAAGTTACTGAGTAAAAGTTACAGTTTAGTTTCTAGCTGACTATTGAAAAGGTGCGTCAATAATAAATGGCTTTTCCTCTATTCTCCTCACTTTTCACATTTTTAAGTATTTGGTGATATGTAAAGACAAGCTATGGTTGTTTATTCAAAAGAAATGATTGCAACACTTTCAGAAAACATTTATAAGGATCCATGACTGTTAGTATGCCGCATATGCTGGCAGTAGGCAACCAGATTGCTCACTAGGCTTCATAATAGAGCTAATGTGATTTAAGGTAAGTTGTACTGTTATACAACACTCAAAAACATGAGCACATGCAAGTAAACAAGCGTTTTGTACATATTAGATGAGTGAAATGAATTATGCAGTTTATGAGCAAATATTTACCCTCAAAACAACCGTATTATTACCCTTTTCCTTAAAATGCGTCATGTATATAGAGAAGTGATTTTATATTAAAAATAAACTCGCTTGTTGTCATCCTGTCAAAAGTGTTTAGATAATTACTGGTAATCTCCTCTTGACCATGCATCATTTATTGACTGAGCTTGTCTAAGAGGTTTAAGATTCTCAGTAACGCAGAAGTCCATGGGCATCATAAGATGTGTTTGTGCTTCTACCAGAATGCCTGAGATGTTGTTGTAAATTGTTTCAGCACTAAAGCATCATGTACAAGGAAAAGAAGGCTCTTATATTGAGCCTGCTCTTATCACAAAATGTAATTATGGAGAATTCTCTTGTACTCTCGATACAGCAGTGAAGTGATGAATCAGAGTTGTGCTGCATTTGTTCGAGAGGTTGGATTTACCACCCCAGTGGGTAAATGAGCGATACAAAAAAGGTTCCTTCCTTTTATTACATTTGAGTTGTAAAAAGATGTAAATATCTTGGAGAAGGAACAGATAGAGGCATTTAATTAGTGTTGGTTAGGCATCTGAGGTCATGTATCTTAACCAGGGAGACACATCCTTTGTTGCTAGCACAGTGAGGTGTCTGCAGGCTAATTGAATGTTAAATTTTAGCTTGAGGTGGTGATATTCAGAGTGCAAGAGAAAATTGTAATTCTGGGAAACTGCACAATGAACATGAATACAATGTTACAGATTCTTACAGGACATGAGCTAGAGCTTGAAAAAAAAAAAAGAGTCAAATATTTGTCATTTTCAAACATAGTGAGACAACACTGTGTATATTGAGAGTTTGATTTTGCTTATGTATCAGACTAAACTGTTAAAGGGATAGTTCACCCAAAAATTTAAATTCTGTCATTAATTACTCATCCTCGTGCCTTAACATCTGTAAACCCCCGTAAGTGGCATTTTCCTCTACACAATTTTGTAACAAACAGCCACCCACAACAATCGATTACCTGCAAAAGCCTGTAACTTGCCATTATTCTGGTTCATACCTAGTATAAGCATTGAAATGGGACACACCAGTGCCATCAGAATGACAAGCCACTGTGTCATTGTTCACAAACAAGATACAAGATAGTCAAATGCTTAACCATGTTGTCAGTAACAGTGTGCTCTGTAAATCCTGAACTATGGCTCAGGTTTTCATGATTGAAAATGCACAATGCTGCTCTTTTTATGAATGGCATTGCAATTTCAACAGTACAAATTTACACATTACTGTGAAAAATTGGATGGCAAAGAGACTGGGACAGTTAGGCCTACCTCTTTAACTGTTGGTCTGAAAAACAAATTAAAGTACTATATCAAACAAGACGACATATATATATACAGTGCCGTGAAAAGGTTTTTGCCCCCTTCCTGTTTTTTTTAGCCCCCTTCCCTGTTTTTTTTTAATTGTTTTTGCAATATTTTGTCACAGCTTAAAAGATTCAGAGCATCAAACATTTAAATATAACACAAAGATAGTGCAAGTAAATAGAAAATGCAGTTTTTAAATGATGATTTTTTTTTTATTAAGGGAAAAAAGCTGTCCAACCCTGCCTGGCACTATGTGAAAAAGTAATTGCCCCCTAAATCTAATAGCTGTTTGTGCCACGCTTTGCAGCAACAACTTCAGTCAAGTGTTTGCGATTACTGGCAATGAGTCTTTCACATCGCTTTGGAGGAATTTTGGCCCACTCTTCTTGCAGAATTGTTTTAATTCAGCCACATTGGAGGGTTTTTTGAGCATGAATGGACTGTTTAAGCATTTCAATCGGATTTAAGTTCGGACTTTGGTTTGGCCACTCCAAAACCTTAATTTTTTTTTTCTTGAGCCATTCAGAGGTGGATTTGCTGGTCTGTTTGGGATCATTTGTCCTGCTGCATAACCCAAGTGTGTTTGAGCTTGAGGTCACAAACTGATGGCCTTACATTCTCCTTCAGGATTTTCTGATATAGAGCAGAATTCATGGTTCCATCAGTTGTGGCAAGTTGTCCAGGTCCTGAAGCTGTAAAGCAGCCCCAGACCATCACACTACACCACCATGTTTGACTGTCGGTATGACGTTCTTTTTATGAAATGCTGTGTTGGTTTTTACACCAGATGTAACGGGACACACAAACTTCCAAAAAGTTCAACTTTTGTCTCAACAGTCCACATAATATTTGCCCAAAAGTCTTGATAATCAAGATATTTTTGGCAAATGAAAGACGAGCCTTTGTGTTCTTTTTGGACAACAATGACTTTTGCCTTGGAACTCTCCCACGGATGCCGCTTTTGCCCAGTCTCTTTCTTATTGTTAAACCATGAACACTGACCTTAATTGAGGAAAGTGAGGCATGCAGTTCTTTAGGTGTTGTTCTGGGATCTTTTATGACCTCCTGGATGAGTCGCCGTTGTGCTCTTTGAGTAATTGTATTTTTTGGTTGGCGCCGGCAACTCCTGGAAGCCCAGTGTCACGCATTTGTTTCCAGAATTTTCTCATTTGTGGAAATGGCTCTGACCATGGTTTCACTGGGCGGTCCCAAGCCTTAGAAATGGCTTTTCAGAATCCTTTTTTCAGACTGAATACATGTCAACGATTCTGTTTCCACTGTTCTTAATTTCCTTCATGAGGTTTTGCTCTTTAACATGCTTCACTACTTTGTCAGACAGGTCTATTTTAAGGTGATTTCTTGATTTCCACCAGGTTCTGGCAGTAATCCAGGACCTGCGGGTGTGTGCTAGTGAATTTAGTCGCTTCTAAAATATGTGGTTACTTGCAGGTTCTTTCATGATTTACCAGGACGGGCATTTACTTTTTCATGTAGGGCCAGGCAGTTTTGGACAGCTTTTTTTCCCTTAATAAATGAAATCATCCTTTAAAAACTGCATTTTGTATTTACTTGCATTATCTTTTGTGTAATATTAAAATTTGTTTGATGATCTGAATCTTTTTTTAAGTGTGACAAATATGCAAAAAAAATAAAAAAACAGGAAGGGGGTAAAAACTTTTTCACACCACTGTATATATACAGTATATAACACACACCCACACGTTAGAATATTGTGTTTTTGTGCTCATCTATATAGGCTATGCTTTATATTTGAAGGTTTGTTGATGCACCTATGAAGAGAACTGAAAGCTCTACCACTTTTTACATTTTCCTTCATTAGTGGAAATTTCAGATTCACACCGGTAAATTCAAGCATTCATGATACATTGACAAAACAAGTTGTAAATATAAATGTAGAGAAAATATGGTTGACAGTTTAGGACAACTAGTTCAACCGCTTGTTTGAACCACTGATAATGACTATTCAACACATCAAATATAATATGTTTTTATTAACATGACAAACAATTAATAATGTAGGAAACGGCAACATTGACAGACTGTACCCTAAAGCGCATTGGCAATTTGTTAAAAAGTATGAGAAATTGATTTTATGATGTGACGAATGACTAAATGATGTGGAGGTTGAACAAGTAGTTTTGAGAATTTCAGTTGGGATCTGAGAAATGTATACCAAAAGCGACTGAGAAAAACACTAAATGTAGACATGGTCTAAATCTTATATCCTTATCTGTAAATGCTAGAAAATTGTGTTTTGCATTAAGTCCTGTCCTTAATAGAACAAGCGAGTCTCTGTTAAACCTCTCAGACTTCAGTAAATGAGTGTGCAATGGGTCTGACTTCACATTGTGCTATTCTGGCTATACATTTTGCTAAAATGTTTCTTGTTGGACATTAGATAATGGGATAATGTTCAGATAAGTTAATGTGTGTTCTTCATCCAGTTAACAAACTTGTAGTGATTTTAACTTCTGATTTTTGTCCTAGAACATGATGTTCATATTTTAGTCCTTTTTTGCACAAACCAGTAAGGTGATGGATTGTTCAGAAAAGGTCATCTCAATCTGTGATCAGTGAAGTACAGTGAAGTGTGATAATAAACATTATATTTTTGTATTTTTTCCCCTTACAGTGAACGAATGGCTGCTGAAATAGAGCCAGAATGCGGACCAGCCCAAGAACACTAACAACATGAAAAAGAACAAAGAGAAATGCTCATGGATCAGTACAGAATGAAGACTGACATATGTCCTGCCAGATACAGTCATGATGTTGTAAAGAAAAACAACCAAACCCCAGCAAGAAGAGACTTTGCACCCATGGCAAAGAGATCCAATTTCATACATCCAATCAAAACTAGTGACATACAGTTATAACTACACAAATGTTTTGATACCTTTTTTGGGAAAAACACTAACAAAAAATATAACATTTATTTCATAGGCTCTTCACAAATGGAACTGAGTGTTTTTAGCCTTTGTACATATGGACAACTTGCTTCCAATCTGGGCAAAAGGGACAGGACATTGAACCACCCTACCAATACAGAACCATCCTTGAAACATAACTGCATTCTCAATCTTTATTCTCGCTCACGCTGTGGAGAGGAGGGAGAGGCAGCCTTGCAGGTTTATTGTCAAGACTAAAAAAACTATGACTATGGAGTGATGTCTGTGAAAAAAAAAAAAGTCTTGGCCTTGTAAATAAAATTATTCATGCTGAAAATGAATATGTAAAGATACAAATAAACATTAAAAAAAAAATATCAGAGGGAAAAATAAATGAAAAAAAAAATTAAATATTTTACGCTTGGCGCACTTTCTGGAGCAGAGCTGATGCCTTTTTTCTGTTTCATTGTTTACAATGGTCATACACTGTGTTTGATTAATGTTATCGGCCCAATAAATGTGTTTGGAAAGTTAATTTTTGTAAATATTTTTCAATGTCTTTGACTGTCCATGTAAAATGAATTTGTTTTACATAAGCATTAAATATCCTCAAAAAAGAAGAAAAGCATACATTTGCTCGGAGTTTGGTGTGGACGTCTTCGGAGCTGCTTAAAGGTGATTCGTTTAATTTTTCACTTGAATCAGCTGGTTTAAAACGCATTATTTTGTTGGTGAGATGATTTCTAATGCGTTTAATGGGGAAGAAGCTGCTTCAAGAAACACTGCAGTGTTGATTTGCTGTGGACTTCGTTGCCATCAGTGAGTGAAAGCCGCATTGATCCCCCCACACCACCTTTTGGTTTAATTATATCTCAATCAATGACGCATACCTCCTGTTTTAACCCTGGTGTGAGGAAAAACGGCCTGTGATTCTAGTATTTTATCTCGGTACCTAACAGATGGCTAATAAAAAGATAACGAGAGGCAGAAAGTTTCAACAGCAAGCACTCATGGTTATAGTGGCCATTTTTCTATCAGGCCTGCAGTGGAAGAAACAGAATTAAACCTTTTGATAGATAAATACTCCCTGTGTTTAACTCTTGACAAATAATCACCCCCGGACTCAAACACCTCCCATACAGTATATCTCAGTGGAGCACACTTACTTTTCCTCTCTGTGATACCTGCTCTTGCCAAGGACGATAAATATCACAAATCTGAGGCGGCGGCACTCAGATGTTCAGAGGATATTAATGATATTACATTAATAAGGCAATGAAAAGGTCTTTGGCTCTCAGGGAATTTAAGTGCAGCATCTGCTGCATGAAATGATGTAAGACTTTTATTAAAAGTCCATGGAGACACAAATGGCCAGATGCTCAAAGGCATAAAAGAGAGTGAATGTGGTCAGATGGCATTTCCTGGACAAACATCTATAACAACCAATAATAACATTCATTTTGACTGTCAATAACAACTGTTCATCGGGGAAGATTCTCTTGGTTGTAATTTGCACAAAAAAAAAAAACTCTCTTCATAACATGTCAGATCTGATTTAGACATAGGAAACTGAATTGAATAAATTCTTTAAAAAATTCTTTGCATAGCGATATGTTCTGAGAAGTATATTGATTTTGCCCCCTAAATCTTATTCTATTTTATTGTAATGCAAAACACTCATTGATGTATAATATCGTTATAAATAAAATATTCGTAGTTTGTACGGGCCTTTATCATTATTTCTATCTATATATATAGTATTTTGATTTGTTAGTATATAGGAACTATCTGTGCCCTGACACAAAACCCAGTCATAGGGTCCCGTTTTTTTATTTATACATCATGATAAATAAGCTTACCATTTGTGTAATGGTTTTGTTAGATAGCATATTTGGCTGGATACCAACTATTTGAAAATCTTGAATCTGAGGGTGCAAAAAAAAAATCTAAATATTGAGAAATTTGCCTTTAAAGTTGTCCAAATGAAGTCAAGTGCAATGCATATTACTAATCAAAATGAAGTTTTAATATATTTACAGAAGGAAATTTACAAAATATATTCATGGAACAGGATCTTTACTTAATATCCTAATGATTTTTTGCATAAAAGAAAATTTTATAATTTTGACCCCATACAATGTTTTTTTGGCTATTCCTACAAATACACTCCAGTGACTTAAGACTGGTCTTGTGTCCAGGGTCACATATGAAATTTGTAGAGCATTCAAATAAGAATCAACTAAGATAGGATGACCCTAATGTGTGTTGTGTGTGTACGTGCCTACCCATCATATTGCACCTTTTTGTAAATATGAGCAAGGCCTGTGACTAAATCTGCATTGCTTTATACTTTTGATCTTTCGTTCAAAAAAATTCACAAAATTCAAACCTTTCATTGAAGTAAACAATTGAAAGTGGGAGGAAAATCTCATTATGAAATAAATGTATTTCTCAATGTCCTTGTTTGGCTATTTCACCCCTCAATTTCTTATGACGTAAAATATCTCTGAAGTATTTCCTCTTCATATTTACATTTTTTAGCACACCAGGGTGATTATGAACATTAAATTATCCAGCCATGGCTTCCTGTTCCACAGGATTATAAATAGAAGGACACAAAGGCCAAATTCCTTTAATCATCCATCACAAGGAGTAAAACCAAAAAATATAGTTCTGATGTGCAGAATAAGATTGTTGAGCTTCACAAAATAGAAATTGGCTGTAAGAAAAGAGCTAAAGCATTGAAAACCCCCATTTCCACCATCAATAATTAAGAGATTCCAATCAACTAAAGATGTTACAAAACTGCCTGGAGCCGGATGTGTGCATATCATCCTAATGCCGGTGAGGAGGATATTTTATTGGCCACAGACTCCCAAGGATCACAGCTGGAGTTGCAGGACAGTATTCTGATTCTTTGGGTCAGACGTCCTAAATATATATCAACAGCCCTATAATCCACCAACATGTTGTTCCGGACGGTTTCAAGAAAAAAACCTCCTGGCTCATCCCAAACAACTTCAGCAGTTTCATTGTCAGCACTACTGGAACCTTCAATGGATGGCTTCTATGGTCAGATAACCTACAACAGCTTTTTGGCAGCAAAAACCCACCTATGGGTTTGTAACAACGGACAAAATCCCCCATGCCCACGTTTAAATATACTGCTGGCTCTATAATTTTTGGGCCGTCTTCTGCCGGATGTCCTATGACGTCTTGTGCTATGCGGCATCATGGATTCAACTACCAACAATATACAAAAAATCTAAACCCTGACTTGCCTCTGTATAATCTTATAAGGACCATGTTTAGTATCTTTCCTATCAGACACTGGAGCCAACACAAACTCAAAATCAACAACCCAATGTGTCACTGAGCACAAAATGACGCTTCATGCCATGGCTGTCCTCAGTTCCCTGACCTGACCCTATAAAATTCAGTTGGTTGTGACTAAATAATCATCAGCCACCAACCAGGAGCTGGTTTTCTGAGGATCTGAAGAGATTCGGATGAGGAAGGGTCTTTGAGCTCTTAATCGGGTGTTCTCCAAACTCCTCCTTCTTGATAGGAGAAAACCTCAGAACTGTTCCTTGGGAAAATACGTTTGCAATAAGGTCCAATACCTGTGGCTAACGGGCACTAGAGAAACTCATTTTATTTCATATGTGATTTCTCCCACTTCCATTATTTTACTTCAATGAAAATTTAGAATTTTGCAAATGTTTTGATAGATCCAAGGATAAAACGGCAGACTTTATTTTCACAAGCCACCCTTGCCCTATTTACCAAGGTTGCCAATATTCGTTAACGGCACTAGTATATAATGACGAGCGCTGAATGGTTTAAACCCTAGGCCGAATTAAAAGCATGCCATTTATACACTTTTTAGTGACGTATGCAACACTGCCTCATTGTGGGAGGGGTGGGGGGGGGGCAAGTGACATTCCTGTGTAAACTGCCGCGTGCCTCTCGCTTATAGCGCTGACGCAACATTGAGTTAGCCATTTGTGGCATTTTAACGAGAGTGTGTGGTGATTCACTCACGCTGTTTGTGAAATTATGTCTCACAGAAAGTTTTCAAATGACTTTATAGGTTATTTAATGAAGAATATGAATTGTACCTCACTTTCTGCATTACAATTATTTCACCCGCGCCGTACGCGCCAGAGACGGTGCCACTGCATGTCGTGGCAAACCTCTCACGGCAGGCGTGTCATCCGCTTGAGATCAGATTTTTGAGATCGGCCTTTTTAGAGACTGCCTATCAATCATCCCAAAGAGATTATCGGCCGATAGTGATTGGTAGCCGATCAATCGTAATATACTAGGGGTGTGTGTGTTTGTGTGGTAGTGTGTGGTTCGTGTACTTATCTTGAAATGGTGGTTAAAATTGACCTGGACCATGTCACCTGAGATTTTTTCACCCAGTAGAGGATCTCTGGCTGTAATTCGTTCAGTCTGAGTTTGTTTTCCTCTATGTGCGTTTTTGGTGTGTTTCATCTTTTCCTTCTACATAGGTTTTTTTTTTAAATCACATCCTAAAACACATCCAGCTTCTCATTGTGATTCCCAGTGCCTGCAGGTGACTGGTAAACTCTTTGAAATCTATCAGTCTTTGAAAGAATGTGCTCTCTCATGGTTGCCACTCAGCTTCTCCTGAAGACAATCGTTGCTAGTCATCCTTGCTTTGTAATCCAATGAAAACAAGCATTAGGGCCAAGAAAGCCACATGCATTCCCTCTCATAAATATTGAAAAGTGTTGCCAGACAATTTCTTTTTGGTAGTATAGCGTTAGGGTAACTTGAAAACTGTGGCTCTAAAGAGCTTCATAGCCATTTTTTTTGCTTCTCTTACTAATGGTTCAGGAGGTTCAAACACATATTTTCTACATTGTTTTTATGGCCCCTGCCCTTTTGTTCAGTTCTTATATCTCTCTTTATTTCTCCTAAAAACACTAGTGATCTATGAAGGAATTTTCCAGGGAAGGCTGATATGTCTCGCTGATATATAAAGTCTCAATAATTCACATTGTGGTATAATCTTTCCAATCACCAACTTTTCCAATCATCATTTGAATACCCATTATGATTGGTCAATGTACTACTCGGAGTGATTAAACGGATAGTTGAAAAATAAAAAGTCTGTCATTAATTACATACCCTCATGTCGTTTCAAGCCAGTAAGACCTTTGTTCGTCTTCAGAACACAAATTAAGATATTTTTGATGAAATCCAAGAGCTTTCTGAACCTGCATCGACAGCAACGCAACTGCCCGTCCAACGTCCACGAATGCATAAAGACACTTAAAATAGTCCATGTGACAGCAGTTGTTTAACCATAATGTTATGAAGCTACAAGAATATTTTGTGGATGTTCTTTTGTGAAAACAAAAGTAACACTATATATCAATATTTTTCCTCCATTCGATGTCACTCTTTTGGACCTGAGGGCAGCAATAAGACGAATTTTCATTTTTGGGTGAACTTTCCCTTTAAAAAAAATCCTGGGCATCTTGCGTTCATAGCATCATCATGAAATGAATAGATAACAAAACTGTTCTTGAATCGCAATTTGTTCATTCTCTGAATGAATCTGAGGAAATCAGCCTCCCTTGCCTGCACTGACGGACCGCCGCAATCTATAAACGGATTTTTTACATTTCGGACTAACATCCCATTGTGTGTTATACCATTTATATTATGTAGGTGTGTCTCTATTGTCCTATACTTATCTCGCTCTTGTTTATTACCAACAATGCATGGCTCCTACCGCCACGTAGGTTTGAAGAAAACCTTTCACAAGAGCATGGCTGCAAATTGTTCTCTCCTGTCCGCCGGGATTTTATTTTCACGCTCCAGATCTCACAATGTACGGTAGCTCTCTTGTTACTCTTTGACGTATAGAGAACCATATGCCAATTCCGGGCTTGCTGTTCGAGTTCTCCTCTCATTTTGGCTTTCTCTGGCACCCCCCCCACCCCCCCCCCCCCTCTCTCCACCCACTTACATCCCTCTATGTTGTATCATCTCTTTCTTACACCAATGGTAATATGTGTACCCTCTAGCCAAACCAGTCCACACAAACCACAGTTATTCAGATTCTGTTCTCATCTTTAGGCTGGCATTCCTAACAAACGTAATTCCCAACCATTACATCTGAGAGCTTTGTCCTCCTTCCTGTTCTGAAGATCATTGCTCATCGACAGTCGCAGAGAGTGACACGAATCGCTGGGAAAGATGCAGCATTAGTCATGAGTTTGAGCAAATTAGATGCCGCTAAATGTAAAGGAGGTCAGTGGCGGGAGAATCAGAGTTTTTTTTATCTATGCCAGAACATACCGTGCCAGTGCCCCTTAAAATATCGAATACTCAGCTTCTAACAAGTTGGCAACCTGGATTAATGAGCGGGGTGTAGATGCTATTATTCTCTACCTCTCCGACCATTTTGGTGCACACAGGCTGAATGATAATATTTTATCCCTCTCTCTCTTTAAATCCAATTAGCTGAAAGAAAGTGCTTTGTGGCACCACGCCGCATCAATTATTCATTCCAGTTTTTACACCCAATACATGTGGGTTCCTGTGCATATTAAACAGAGGGAAAGGCGCAGCCCTGCCAGATGTGCTGATCTTGGTCATTTTCATCTGGTGCCTCTCTAGAGAAACGCGGCCCCAACACGCTAGCTCTCTGCATGCAGACATCAACATCTACTGCCTAGGAAACGCTGGATCCATAATGCTTATGTAAGGTCTCTGTCTTGTGAAACAGGCCCCCATATGCTGTGGATTCACCACGTGAATTATGAAACAGAAATATTACAGAAGGACCTAAAGATCTCCCCCCTATCAGCCATCATGAGGTATAAACTAATCACCCCCAGCACATGACTCCAATATTCTGGGTCGACTTCCTGCCGGTCTTGTCGTCATCCACTCAGAGGAGTGATTAAAGATTAATCCAATCAGGAGACAACAAAGCGTTTTTGTATCAGGACTGAAAAGGTTCGTTCACAACATATAGAAACCCCAATGACTTGTGACCACCAATTATTGGCGCTATATCTACCCCCAGGAAAAAGGTGAGTTAATTTACTCAAACCCTCGGGGTAGCTGCGAACAACAGACCTCAACGGAAGTGATAATGTATCAATCTATAGAGCGTGACGCACATTACCCTGGAAATCTAGCTTCCTGCCACTGTCCTGAAACCCTTACAACTTCTCTTTCAACCAAAGAACCAGAACCTGGCATGATGATGTTAACAACAATCGTTTATACAACTCATAGAGTATGAAACTTGGTTAACAAAAAAAAAAATCCCACTGTATGTGTTATAGCTTATATAATATATACAGTATATCATCTCCTCGACCCATTTTATTTCAGATCAAGTGATTACAAGGCAGCTCCGTGTAATGCCTAATATGCGATTAGGCTTGTGGAAGAGTCAATTATGTAAGTATCCTTGGTATGGCTCAAATGTTTATTTTGAACAGTGTGTGTACGCCCTTTATAATACGGTATTCAAACGTTGCAGAATACACCCTCACGGGAACATGGTATTCATGCATGATATAGGCAACAGTATTAGGGCGTGGCTAAGCCCTGCAACAAGCATCTGGATTGACAACGACCCTTGGGCTGGACAATTCACCTTCTTAAATTGTGACACAAGCCTCTTCTCGCATCGCTCTTCCTCTCCTCCAAGACCTTATTGGCTTTTCACTGGTTAGTCGACCAGCCCCCTCACGCCGGTAACATCGGGGGGCACACGAGAACGCATTCTCAGAACCAACCTTCAGTTGAACCTTCGCTGATCTTCAAGAACTTAAACTTCTTGCATACTCAGGCTTTTAGCAGGACTGCTGAAGCCTCTTCCATAACCCGGCAACCAACCAACCCAACGAGGGCTTCCCCAAAAGGACGTCATCCAAACGTCATTCCGGCGCCAAAGCGACCAACCAATCACAACGAACTGAATTTCCTTCAACAGACATCCAGGAAGCCCGCGTCAGCAATGGAATCATCTCAGCTTTTCAGCTGTCAACCAAGCAAAACGCAAGTAACGCACAATCTTATCTCTGCTGAACTGGTGTCGAGCTAATTTAAGCAGTAAACATAAGAAAAATATCTGCTTTGTGATTCTTTCGGGTTGAATTTAAAACCACTCGTTGAAACGAGTGGAACTGAAACTTCAATGCACTCCGTTACTCATTCCTTTAATTTTCTGGCTGTCTCATATTTGTGTGTGTGTGGTGTGTGTGTGTGTGGGTGTGTATGTGTGTGTCGCTTAGTTTGATGTATCCATATCCAAAAATTTGTGTTTCCTTATAAAGGATCATTAGTCTGTGTCCCATATCTTTTTAAAGTAACCTTCGCAAAAGATCACGCGTTACCTCTCTAAGAGCTTACAAATTGTCAAAGAACGTATTATCTTGTGGCCAAAGAAAATACATATTCAATTTGTTAAAATATACTGAGGTCACGGCTCGCTGGACGACTGTTGATTTAAAGTGTAAACTATTAGATTTGAATTCAGTTTTAATCAGGTGGACCTTGAATTTTCAGATTCGAGTCCTTTCAAAACCTGAATGAATTAATAATTAATTCCCTAAAATTAAGTAATCAAGTCATTATACTTACTGGAAACACAGTGCACATCAGAACAGTATACGGTGTTTGATAAGAGAGTGTGATCTGAATCAAGAGAGATGTGTTGTTGCTGTACTTGGTGGTGCAGTCTATTTAATCTCAAATTTGCCAATTAAAATTTTGCAAAAAACACTGAGCTGGGCAGAACCTAGTTCACTCCTGGTATGTAGCACTTTAAAAAACGAGCATGCTTATTTTGTAATTTGAAGGATTATTTAGAAGAATTTCAACCAGCTTTGTAGTATATGTAAATAAATGAACTCTTTCTCCACGTGGCTTGCATTACTTCGTGTCTTGTCAGCGTGGTGTTGGTTGTCGTTATTTGACGTTTCCCATGTGCTCATTGTCTTCGTGGTTTCCCTCCCCATCGTTATCTTATTAACTACTTTAGCTGCCGTCACACCTGTGACTTGTTTATTCCTTAATTCTCCCTCTCTTTTTAAGTTCCCCTCGTGTGTAGTCTTGTGTCTGACCGTTGTGGTGTGAACACGCTACTCTTCGTTCCTGACCTACTATCAGTCTTGTTGTGTTCTTGTCTTGCCGTGTTTTCATAGTTCTTGCCCTGGAGTTACCAGAACTGCGCTTTGCGGCCTCTCCTCTCCTGCCCCTCTCGGTGCACTCTACAAGGAACTCTCTGCCCTGACATTGCGTCAGTACCGATGCTTGGACTCTGTGTGCGGTTCCCTCTCCACTCTGACGTTGCGTCAGCATTGACGCTGGGACTGTGTGCGCTGCTCTCCCTACGCCTTACCCGCTCTGCCTCGTGGAGTGACTGGAGGCTCGTTTGGACTGTTTTGAGATTCAAATAAATTTAAGTTTAACCTGCAAATTGAATCCGTGTTTTCCCCTGACAGACCCCCTGACTGAACGGTCAGACCAGAAATGGATTCAGCAGGAGCAGACCAAGTCAGGACCGCTGTGACACAACAGGGCATTCTCCTTGGCCAGCATTCCACCCAGTTAACGGCCGCCTCAAGGGAGGTTGACCTACTGACAGCCCAGGTAGCTGAACTCAATATCCGGGTGCAAGAACTCCAGCAGGAGGCCCTGGCCAGCCGATCCGCTGCCTCTGTTATCCGTCTTCCACCTCAGGCTGAGCCAGAACCCCACGCCAACAGTCCTCCTCCCTACGACGGAGACCCAAATTTGTGCCGGGCCTTCCTGTCCCAGTGCTCCTTGGTCTTTGCACTCCAGCCCCGCCGTTACGTCACGGAGGAGTCTCGGGTGGCATTCGTTATCACCCTCCTGAAGGGGAGGGCCCGTGATTGGGCAACTGCTGTGTGGGATGCTCGTGCCCCATTCTGCGCCACATTTCAGGATTTCCGTGCTGAAATGATTAAGCTGTTTGATTGATCGGCTCAGGGTGACGAGGCAGCCTCCCAGCTGGCACGGCTAAATCAGGATGGTCGCTCAGTCACTGACTACTCCATCCAGTTTAGAACACTGGCGGCCGCCTGCGACTGGAATGAAGCTGCTTTGCGCGCTAGGTTTCGGGAGGGGCTGGATGATGAGATCCAAGACGAAAATGTTACTCATGAGCTGCCTCGAGATTTTGACTCCCTAGTCGAACTGGCACTGCGTGTGGAGGGGCGTCTTCAACGTCGCCGTCAGCGGTGGACTGCTCGACCCTCCTGGACATTGGACGAGGGCGCTTCCAATTTTGCCCTTACCTCCTCACCTTCTGTAACTGACCCGGAACCCATGCAGGTGGGACGCCTTCGTCTCACAGCCAAGGAGAGGCAGGATCGACTGACTCGAGGTCTCTGCCTATATTGTGGGAAGCCTGGACACCGAGCCATCCGGTGTCCTTTAAAAGCCAGGGCCCATCAGTAAGCCGGGGGATCCTGATGGGCGCTTTTCCATGTCTCGAGTCCCCCAAGTCTCGTAACCTGCTCCCTGTCTCCGTTCAGTATGAGGACACCATTCACTCTTGTCCAGCTCTTGTTGATTCAGGAGCTGAGGGCAATTTCTTGGACGTTTCTGTTGCAGCGCAGTGGGGCATTCCTGCCATTCCTCTCCCCTCCCCTATCTCTGTCCGCTCCCTCAATGGCCTTCTCCTCTCCTCCATCACCCACTCCACCCCCTCAGTAAGTCTTGTGGTCTCTGGCAATCACCGTGAGGTAATTGAGCTGTACCTCCTTGACTCCCCGGGTGCTCCTGTTGTTCTGGGGCACCCGTGGTTGGTGCAGCACAGCCCTCACGTGGATTGGTCAGGGAACTCTGTGTTATCTTGGAGTCAGTCCTGTCTTGCTTCATGTTTAGGTGATGCCTTGTCTCCTGTCTCCTTGTCTTCTGTGTTTCAGGTGGAGACTGCTGATCTCTCCGGAGTCCCGGCGGAGTATCATGATCTTTGCCGGGTCTTCAGTAAGTCCTGGGCCACGTCCTTACCTCCTCACCGGCCGTATGACTGTGCCATCAATCTCCTCCCAGGCTCTTCTCCGCCTAAAGGGTGTTTGTACTCCCTGTCTGGTCCTGAAAGAGAGGCCATGGACAAGTATATTAAAGAATCCTTAAATGCCGGCCTCATCCGTCCCTCTTCCTCACCTGCTGGCGCTGGGTTCTTCTTCGTGAAGAAGGATGGCTCCCTTCGTCCTTGCATTGATTATCGGGGTCTTAATGACATCACCATAAGAAACAGGTATCCTCTGCCTCTGGTGTCATCTGCTTTTGAATTGTTACAGGTAGCCAAGGTCTTTACTAAATTAGACCTTCGCAATGCCTACCATTTGGTCCGTATCCGTGAGGGGGATGAGTGGAAGACAGCATTCAACACCCCAACGGGACACTTTGAATACCGGGTCCTACCCTTCGGGCTCACTAACGCCCCAGCTGTCTTCCAGGCCCTGATCAATGATGTGTTGAGAGACATGGTAAACAGATTTGTCTTTGTGTATCTCGATGATATCCTCATCTTCTCTCCCTCCTTACAGGTACACACTCAACACGTTTGTCAGGTGCTACAACGGCTGCTGGAGAACCAGCTTTTTGTCAAGGTGGAGAAGTGTGTGTTCCACGCCAAGTCAGTTTCGTTCTTGGGGCATATTATTTCAGCGCAGGGGATCATAGCTGATCCTGCTAAGGTAAGGGCCATAGCCGAGTGGCCAACCCCTGACTCTCGGAAGGCGTTGCAGCCGTTCTTGGGGTTCGCCAACTTTTGTGTCCTTATAACAGCCCCCGAAATTCATCTGGAACTTTAGCCTGGTTGCTGCACCCTTAACAGCACTCACCTCACCCAAGGGACCGTTCAGGTGGAATTCTCAGGCTCAGGAGGCCTTTGATGTTCTTAAGTCCCGTTTCATCTCTGCTCCTGTTCTTTGTCTTTCAGATCCTGAACGGCAGTTTATTGTTGAGGTGGATGCCTCGGAGGTCGGGGTAGGCGCGGTTCTGTCCCAACGGTCCCCTAGTGCATGAGAATGGTTCACCCCGTGCCTTTTTCTCTCCCGCCTGCGCCCTGCAGACGAATTTATGACATAGGTTAACAGGGGCCTGCTGGCAGTCGGGCTTGGCTCTTGGGAGTGGCGCTCTTGGTATGGAGGAGGCAGCGCAGCCCGTTCATTTGTTTGGACGGAACCCATAAAAACCTGGAATACATCTTCGCCAAGATGTTGAACGTCGCCAGTTCCGCTGGTCCCTCTTCGTTTGGCGTTTAAACTTCTCCCTCTCTATCGCCGGTCCAAGAACACTAAAGGCCTTATGCCTTTCTCGGCTGTCGGGTCCGGGAGGGATTGTCCGCCTGACACTATTTCTACTCCAGGGGGTGGTGTGGATCCCCTCCTGGAATGTCGAGCAGCGGTGGGGAGGTCCGTCGGGCAGGGGAGTTCCCGGATGTGGTCCGAGAGTCGCTTTGTTTGTGCTTGCTGCGCTGCGTCTCCTGAGGTCCCTCTTCGGTGGGGGTCATGAATCCATAGTACTGTCATCAGTGTTTCCGTAGTCGCTGGCCGCCCATCCGTACAGCGATTTACATAGTGTGCGTCCATGTATTTCAGTCAGTTTGTGTTTGCTTTTTCGGTGTTGCTCAGAATAATACTTCTAACCAGTCTCCTTTTGGTTTTTTGCGCCTTTGCCCATTCCTCTCGTACTGGTCACACCTGGCACTTGATTTGTCCTCTGGCCTCCCCCATCCGAGATGCTACCCGTATTCTGACAGGTAGGTGCATCGCTTCTCCAAAGCGACCCCTTTCATGCATTGCGCCAAGACTCCCCTCCGCCAAGAGACCCACATGTGGTGGATGTCACCACGTCTTCCGGAGTCGGTCTCCGTGGTTGGTCATCCGAACAGAGGACCACATTTGTCTCCCCGTTTTGGAAAGAGTTCTGTAACATCTCGAAAGGAACCAAACTCAACATATCTGTCTTCAGTCCCACAAACCCTCAGCCCAAGTGGCGAGAAACAATCAAAACAAAAATCCGCAGCGAGCCAACCAGGATCTCGGAGAGCTCTCCGCTGTCTGGCATCAACTAGGCCGGCTCCTGGAGTCAACAGATGTCGTGGTCGACTATTCCCTCTCCTTCGCGTTCCACCGGTATGTCTCCCCTCTTCATGTTCCAATGGGGTAGTCAACCACCTCTATTTCCCTGCTCAGGAACGCCGAAGCCGGTCCCGTTTGCCTTGGCCTTCGTCCGCACGTGTCAGCCGCACCTGAGAGGGCTAATATCCTTGGCCCGTCTTCCGACGACCAAGCAGTCGGCCCCGATCGCATTGGACTCCTGCTCCTCGTACGTGTGTGGTCAACGTATGGCTTCCCCCATGGACCGTCCTCTCCGGTGCCTTCGCGAGCTTGCACCCAGTTCATTGGCATATCCGCATCACAGGTTCTGAGTCCAGTGACCGTGCGCTCAAGCTTCCTTATCACGCCTTGGTCTGTTTTCACGCCTGTCTTCATGTTTCCAGGGTTAAGCTTGTTTTTTGTTCCTTTCTGTCCTCTGTGTTTCTTCCCCTACCCCCCCCCCCCCCCCCCCCTCCTCTCGTATAGTGGTGGCACTCGTGTACACTGTATAAAGTCTGGCTGTTGACACCGGGTCGTTGTTCCGTTCCTGGTGGACTGGGAGTTTACTGGCCGGAAGAGAAGTTGGATACCGGGCCGTGACAGTCTGGATCAGAACTCTGGTCCGAGGACTTCCGTCGCGACGAGGTGCCCCTCCTGGGTCCGCCATGCCCGCTGGGGGGGGAGTACTGTCCTTACTTCGGTCTGATCAGCAGGTTGTTGTTGTTTTGACAGTTCGCCATGTGCTCATTGTCTTCGTGGTTTCCCTCCCCATTGTTATCTTATTAACTACTTTAGCTGCCGTCACACCTGTGACTTGTTTACTCTTTAATTCTCCCTCTTTTTAAGTTCCCTTCGTGTGTAGTCTTGTCTGACCGTTGTGGTGTGAACACGCTACTCTTTGTTTGTGACCTACTATCAGTCTTGTTGTGTTCTTGTCTTGCCGTGTTTTCATAGTTCCTGCCCTGGAGTTACCAGAACTGCGCTTTGCGGCCTCTCCTCTCCTGCCCCTCTCGGTGCACTCTACAAGGAACTCTCTGCCCTGACGTTGTGTCGGTACCGACGCTTGTACTCTGTGCGCGGTTCTCTCTCCACTCTGACGTTGTGTCGGTACCGACGCTTGGACTGTGTGCGCTGCTTTCCCTACGCCTTACCCGCTCTGCCTCGTGGAGTGACTGGAGGCTCGTTTGGACTGTTTTGAGATTCAAATAAATTTAAGTTTAACCTGCAAATTGAATCCGTGTTTTTCCCCTGACAGACCCCCTGACAGTGCTTGCATCCAGATCTCCTGGTTTATTTGTCAGCTATAGTTCATTTTTATTTGTGATCACATGGGTTTCACACATTTGCACCATGAAAATTTTCAAAATTTCTGTAAGGTAATGAACACCTTCCCATCTACTTTTTCTCTAGTCATTTAGCACCGATTAAAAAAAAAGTTCCATTCTACTGCGTAGACGGACAATTTTTATTAAAAGCCCATCTTGTCAGTGGTGAATCAGCTCTTTATTTAAGTATTTCTGCAAAAGGACTGGACCTTGGGAAATATGCTCTTAAAAGGATTAGGCATATACTTTATTTATTATAACTAAATTATTATAGAAGGGCAAAAAAGATAACAGGATGGAAATAAAAGGACCGAAAGTTAGCTAGACTTGCTCAGTCAGCGACAAAGAGTTAGCCTACATAAGTGTCAACTGAATTTTGATTTTAACCACTTTATGAAATTTTGATGATATCATACCCATTTCTGTAATTTTCTGAAACAGGATGGAAACCATACAAAATATCACAAAATTTATCATATTACTATAATGTTACTAAAAGTTACTAATTTCTGTTCTGTTGTTTTGTCATTAAGGAACTGGCTTTTATTGTCAAAAAAATGACAATAAAAGTACAGAGCCCCTAATGGGACAAGGTGATGAAAAAATGAGATGGGAGGAAAAATTATGTTTCAATGATTTTCTGTTTGTGTGAAAATTGTTTGGGTTCCCCTGAGAAATTTTGCATTTGTGACCCTGGACCACAAAACCAGTCATAAGGGTAAATTTTTTGAAATTGAGGTTTATACATCTCTGTATTTGAAAGTTGAATAAATAAGCTTTCCATTGATGTATGGTTTGTTAGGATAGGACAATATTTGGCCGAAATACAACTATTTGAACATCTGGAATCTGAGGGTGCAAAAAAAATCTAAATATTGAGAAAATCGCTTTTAAAGTTGTCCAAATGAAGCTCTTAGCAATGCATATTACTAATAAAAAATTAAGTTTTGATATATTTATCGTAGGAAATTTACAAAATATCTTCATGGAACATGATCTTTACTTAATATCCTAAAAAATCGATAATTTTGACCTATACAATGTTTTTTTGGCTATTGCTACAAATGCGACTTAAGACTGGTTTTGTGGTCTCCAGGGTCACATTTGTTTGCAAAACTTTTGCTACAAAGTTTCATGGGGGGAATTTAAAAAAATAAGATAAAAAATTTGCCAACTAATGGTGAAAGAATTTAAATACATTATTTCCTCCCACCTCATGTTATTTCTATCACCGGTTTTGCATTTGGTTACAAAGCGGAAAATCTTTGCAAGAAATCACAAAGTTTTTCAATAGAACACAAAAGTTTTGTAATTGGACCAAAAGCAATGACATGGAATTTTTCTTCTCCTCTAATATTTTTTTTCCCATAACCATGTCCCTTCAGGGATGGAAAGTGTAATTGAAAACAGGGAAAATGAAACATTGAATCAATTTGATAAGAGAAATTAATACAGTTTTATGTTATATGGTTATTATAATTCAATCCTACACTGACTTGCAGTAAGTATGTTATTGTGATCAAATTAAGTAATATGATTTCTTTAAAATAGGTTTAATATTTTACCTGATGTATTAAATATAATGAGGATATGAAAATATACTGCACAGTAGGAATGGCCCAGCTTGTTTAAGGTGAAAACTGTGAAATGTCTTGCATCCAAATAAATATCTAGAGTGAAAATCTGTAAATGACATATTTTATATTTTGTGGTTTTTATAATGTGCTGTTTTCAATAGCACATTAGAAAAACCACAGGCCACAGACGAACTGACAGCCTGGCTGTTTTAAAGTGAATTCCACAGCATTCAAAGAGAGTGTCTTCAGAAGCCACTAGCATTGCTCTTAAGATGAATCTGCCCCAAGGAAATGGGCAACCTTTGCCCAGACAGCCGAGTGAAAAAGTTCCAATGCAGTGGGAGGGTGGTGGAAACATGTCACTTTTGCCTAATTGGGTTTCACTCATGCCAACTGCCCCACTTCCAGTCTCTCTGGGAAGTTCATCTAGTAGACTGCAGGTTTAGAGCTCAGATCCCTCACCTAAATCTCATGCTACAGGAAAAAAGTTACTTACAATTTACGTGGTCACCACATTGATATCTCTTAGTTTTATCTGTACAACATGCACATGTGATTGAATGAATTTGGATGAAAGTTAAGAGTCTCCGAGCAATGAAAATATTTGATTCCACATACCGAAAAACAGTATATGTTGCACTTGTGTTTTGCTGTAGTAAACAAATCTAAAGATATTGTTCAGATCTAAAACATGTTTCAAGTCCATTCTGTGATTCACAATGCAGCGTTAAATGTCATTGTGGCCGTGAATGTGAGGATTATTCTCCATCTGAAGCAGCACCATACCGTGTGTGGCTGTGTGTGTCCTGGTAGAAATCCTCAGATTAAAGGTACAAACCATAAAGCAATATGACATGAGTAGGAATGCAGCTGTACTGAATGTTACAATTTAACAGCACATTTGTTTTAGTTTTTTCATACAAGTTCAATACACCTGAGTAACTTATGTTTAATAAACTATTTGGCCAGTTAATTAATAGCTCCAAAACTTGAATATATAAATAATATGTTTTTTTATAACTTGAATATATAAATGTATATACTTTTTTAAAGAAATGTATGTTGCTCGCAAAAGAAAATCAGAAAACAAAGCTAATATTAAATGGCCATGCAGTGCATTTTGCATCCATATGGTATTTTACAATACAGTACATAGGCCCTATCAGCTAACTGGGCCAGTCTAAACAGCTCAACCTAGTTTTTAGTCTCTCATACCCAGACCTTTAACTGACAATATAAGATCTGCGCTTCATTTGGCCAAAGACTACCAATTTAGGCAGGAAGAGGCCAGCTGACTGACATGTAAAGCAACCAATTACAGTACAGGCACTTTGTTCAAAGTCCTGTTTAGAGACAGAAAATGTCATGAAAATAACAGACTGCCGTCCAAGTAATGGTGCAACAATCTACATTAAAAATACCTAGGAAATTGGTTATAAATGTAAAACGAATAAGCACAGCTATTCCAATCAGAGGCTCTATTTGGACCACGTCTCTCCACTTTTTAGCACCCACAAGTAATTAATATAATATAATAAATATAAAACTAAATCAACTGGCTTTCAGCATTAGTTGTGTTCTTTCAATACAGATGTTAGGAGACATAATATTTCATTACATTTATATAGCACTTTTCTAAGCACTCAAAGCGCTTTACATAGAAGGGGGGCTTTACATCTCCTACAGTGTGCAGAATCCACCTGGATGATGCGACGGCGGCCATAGTGTGCCAGAACGCCCACCAGCTTACTGGTGGAGAGGAGACAGAGTGATGATGCCAATCAGTAGATATGGGGATTGTTAAGAGGCCATGATGGTCAGAGGCCAATGGACAAATTTATCTAGCAGCCATATCACCCTGCAGCCCAAGACTGGTTGCCCCCTGAAGCTAAGCAGGGTTGAGCCTGATCAGTACCGTGATCGGAGACCTACTGGGAAAACTAGATTGCTGCTGGAAGAAGTGTTAGTGAGACCAGCAGGGGGTGCTCACCCTGAGATCTGTGTGGGTACAACACAAAGGTATGGTGAAGGGGACCCCCACTTGAGCAATATACTGACAAAAAGCACGTCTTTCGGATGAGACATTAAACCAAGGTCCTGACTCTCTGTGATCATTAAAAATACCAGGATGTCTTTTGAAAAGAGTAGAGGTGTGACCTCGTCATCCTGGCCAAATTTGCCCATTGGCCTCTGACCATTATGGCCTCCTAACAATCCCCATATCTGCTGATTGGCTTCATCACTCTGTCTCCTCTCCACCAGTAAGCAGGTGTGTGGTGGGTGTTCTGGCGCAATATAGCTGTCGTCGCATCATCTAGGTGGATGCTGCACACTAGTGGTGGATGAGGAGATACCCCCCTGACAATGTAAATCGCTTTGAGTGCCCAGAAAAGCGCTATAAAAAATTTAATGAATGAATCATTCAAATTTGGCCAGGATGCCGAGGTCACACCTCTACTCTTTTCGAAAGACATCCTGGGATTTTTAATGACCTACGAGAGTCAGGACCTCGGTTTACACGTCTCATCCGAAGATGGTGTTGTGACAGTATAGGCCCATCCACTATACTGGGGCATTAGCCTACACAGACCCACAGGGTGGCACCCCTGCTGGCCTCAATAACACTTCTTCAGCAAGCAACATCGTTTTACAGGTGGGTCTCGATTTCACGTGGTATAAACCCGGCTCAACATGCTCAGGTTCAGTGGGCAACCAGTATTGGGCTGCAGGGTGATATGGCTGCCGGCAAGAGTTAATAAACATAGCATTGAGCTAATAAAATGAGATCACTCTGGAAACCTTTCAAATGTTGGCAAAATGTCAGAAAATCTTGAAGAAGAAAAAAAGACACTTCCTATAGTTAAACATTCAAAAATATTTTCCTTTCACCTTCATTTTTTACTAAACAGAAGATTTCCTATAAATCCGGAAAAAGTCAGCCTATCAGATTTAGACATCAGACTGAAAGTGTTTCCAGTTTAGTTTGCCATGTGCATCACACATTTAGCCAACCGAGTTTGGGTGTTCCATGAGCTTGACTTCTAAGGCTGAGACTAACTAAACCATTAGCCCTTGGGTAATCTCTTCTGTTACACATAGCATTTACTTTACTGAATATACATTCTTAACTAATGCACAATACATTTGGAAGTTACAGTATTATAGATACTACTTTACAGTAAGGTTCCATTTAACATTAGTTAACTACATTAGTTGATAAACTATTAATCTTAGTTCATGACAACTCTCGGAGGGATTGGTATGGTATAATGGCATGATAATATACTGTACATGACAATGTTAATGAGTTTGGTCTTGGCGGAATAGATCTGCTACACTGCTGCTGCTGCTGCTGCTGCGGAAGAGCAAGTACCGAGACTTGCTACTGCCAATAAATCCACAACATGCTGCTGCGAGCATGTAAGAAATACTGCTGCACATATAACATATATGGAATAACCCCCATATAGTATACATGAATCACCCCATAGCAGATTTATACAGGTGGAGCTGGGAAGGTGGAGGGTTTCTGAAGTGAATGCTAACTGCAAGAGCAAGCACTAGCCAAGTATTTGAAAGGTGAGCTGCAAGCTCATGATACAAAAAAAACAAAAACAATCAGCTGCCAAGTGATAGATTATGTCAGATGAGTTAAGACCTATCAGGACTGCGCCCTCTAGAGTTCATGACAGAACTTTGGATTTACACTGTAAATAGTAAAAGTATAGCAGAAACTTATTTTAAAGCTATTTATAACTAATAAAATTGTAACAATGTACTGCTACTGAGAGTTACGGTTGAAAGGGTTATGAAAATGTTTTTAAATATTTTAAAAGGTTTCTGAGGGATTATTAATCATAGTACTTGTTAAAGGGGTAATATGATGCGATTTCAAGTTTTCCTTGCTCTTTGGAGTGTTACAAGCTGATTGTGCATAGATAAGATCACTGAAGTCGCAAAGACTAAAGTCTCAAAACCAAAAAGATATTCTTTACCAAAGTTAAAACTCTGCCACGCCCCCTTAAAACGGCTTGTTCTAACACGCCCCCACATATCCACCTCACTAGGTGGAAATATTTGCATAAGCCGCCCAAATGTGCACGCAAAGAAGAAGACGTGGTTTCAGTAACCGCATTTAGTGTTGATGCAGCCATGGTTTTCCAGGGGTGGGGGGAGATGGTGTGTGTTTCAGTGCAAAAGCAAAAGCACTTTATTTAGCCTTCCAAAAGTAGATGCATTTAGGAACCTTTAAGATCACTTACAACAGAACAGAAATGCATTTTATGGACGACCGTTTCGTGAACCTAGGAGAGGAGGTAATTCTGACTTTGCTATGACAATCTGGCTCTTCTGAATCAGCTACTGTTTTGTTATTAGTTTAAGTATTTGCTATTGACTGTTCAAATGCGGAATTTTGCGCATCGTGTGTGTGTGTGTGTGTGTGTGAGAGAGAGAGAGCGAGAGAGAGACACAGCGTCACATCACAGTAGAGTCAGCTGCTTGTGTACTGCATCATTACTGTGTCTGTTCCCCTTTCGGGCTTGAACTGATGGTAAAACTAATCATTTACTGTCTTTACATTTATTTTGAAAGATGAAGCTCGCGATTATGGTAAGGGGCGTTACATTTCCGACGAGTGCTTGCGGTGTTTGGCCAATCACAATGCACTGGGTCAGCTGGCCAATCAGAGCAGACTGCGCTTGTCGGAAGGAGGGACTTTGTAGAAAACAAAGAGTTTGAGAGAGGCGGGGCATAGAGGACCTACAATAATGTACAGTATTTGAAAAATAATGTGTTTTTTGAACATTAAAGCATGTCAACATATTCTGTAACACCAAATACACAAAATAATGATCTTTAAAAAAAGCATCATATGACCCCTTTAATCAAAAACAGTCATAACAGTATCACTCTTGTGATTGATGGACAGACGTGAGTTGCTCAAAACACACTTGATTGTACCATACCTTGATTATATGATGTTAAGCGGCACATCGAGGGGAAATCGTGATGTCACGATTCTCCCAATTTCAAATCTGTGCATTTCAGAAGGGTAGAAAATAATAATTCATATCATATTTCAAACTGGACAGTTACTTTTGAGGTCTGAAACTCACAACATGTTTTATTGTAGCGTAACCTCTTCTATGTGTAAATATTTGATTCTACATTTCATGACCCCTTTAATGAATTAAATAACATTAAAGGGACCATGGTGTAAAGTGTTACCCTATTACCAAGTCTAAATAAATTTGAAACCACCTGAGCTCATTTTAATCA
The DNA here is from genome assembly GCA_018155175.1 of Sinocyclocheilus anophthalmus. NCBI lineage: Eukaryota > Metazoa > Chordata > Actinopteri > Cypriniformes > Cyprinidae > Sinocyclocheilus > Sinocyclocheilus anophthalmus. The sequence continues at coordinate 98,389 of JADLZN010010499.1, forward strand.
CGCTTTAAAATGTGAACCTTGTAACAACACATGGGCTTCCAAACACTGCAGTTGACTACATTACTGAGCTGTGTAAGGGAAACAGGTCAATTTAGCTCAAAGGGAATCATTTAAGATTTTAAAGGGAACTCCACCAATAATATGTAAGGGAATTAGGACAGAATCACTGTTTTACGGCTGATCACTGAGACGGCCAGCGAGTCAGTGAACGAGCCGTATGACATCAATTCTGCAATGGATATTTATATCCAAAATATAGTGAAAACACTATTAATTAGCACATGTAACAAGATCGGCAGTTTAAGACATTAACTTGTGAGCACAAAACACAAGATAATTCTCTTTTCAATATAAATAAGACTTAAAATCTAAGACATATAAACTAATCTAACACACGCATTCACACACAAGTTGCAGAAAGGGAGAAAGTGAGGAAATAATTAGTTTAAGAGAATGAAAATGTGAAATCCCAAGTTTACAGCAATATGTGCAGTTGCAAAGACCTAAACAACCATCAATCACTTAATTAACCCTCGCATTGAGTTCCTCAATTAGGTTAAAATTTATATTAAATGCACCAGTTCAGTTAGAATCTGGGGTACTTGCGTTCCTGTGATGCGGGGTTCCCTTGCTTGTCTGGTTGCCGAAAGGGGTTTCCCGAGGTTGCTGAGTGGCTGGAGGTTCAGTCTTGGGAAGCCAGAGGTTGGGCGTTGGCTGGCGACGCGGAGCTGTGGTCTGCAGTTGAAGTTTTAGACAGCACTTTTCGGAGATGCGGCGTTAGGCAAACTTAACTCAAAACACGAAACTCTCAACGGAAAATAAAACAAACTAAAGAAATAGAAATAGAAGTAAAGTTTGACGAGACTAGGTGGCGTTTCTCCTCATGGTTTTGGAGGAGCTGGCGTGTAAGCCAGAGCACGCTCAAAAACTAAAGAAGCATGACTAGAAGTGAAAAGCTAAAAGCCGCATGGCTAAAAGCTAGACACAAAAAGCTAAAAGCTAGACACAAAAAGTCAGACCAAAAAAAAGCTAAGTTTGATGGTGTCCTGAGTATTTAAAACAGGCTGTTTTACACACCCCAAATGGTGCTTTGACCAATTAGACGCTGTCTTAGCTCGGGGTGTTGTATATTTCTCCTCCCAATTCATAAATCAACTGTTATCTCATTATTCGCATGATCCGCGTTTTTCCCTGGTAGAGTATACATTTTGGACATGATTTCTTATAATAAGAATATGATACATTTGACAAAGAAGTGATTAGAAGAAACGTTTCAAGCATGAAGATTCAAACACACACATACTAAACATGAATAGCAAATCTTAAAACTATTAAATAGTTATTCAAAATACATTCACAATAAATGATTAAGACCTGATATGTCACATGTGGTTTACATACATGATATGGAGTTATATATATACAGCAATGGTTAGTTGCTCGAGTCCATTTAGTGTCATTTAGGTGCATGGAAAGGCAGTTTCCGTGCCATTCTGTGAATGTATGAAGACCAGAGATTAAGAGGTCTGTAAGTAATTTCAGAAAGTCTGTTCTTTGTCTCCTAGGTGGGGGGGAAAGTCAATCCGAAGAGCTTGTGATCACTATCACATGTTTCCATGTGACGGTCACGCTGTGCATCTCTTTTGACCATTATTCTTGATAACTTGCCCCAAAATTGACAATCTCCTTGGAATTGTCAATAAGTGTTCTTTTGTGTTAATGTTGAAAACTGTTCTGTGACAGAGTGGTTTAGGCTTGCTTCAGACTGGCTAATGCTCGGGTCTGATTCATGACATCCTGTTGTCTTGGGCCTCTATGGAATGTTTTGAAGCTCGTGCCTCCTCACTCATGTTTTGAAAAATCTTAGATGTATGATTCGGTCGATATCCTTCCGCCCCCTTCAGCTGGTAGTCTGCTGCTTACAGTTCTTCTTTACAAATTTCCTCTTTTAGTTTTGTCCCTTCTGCCAAGAACTTTTGTTCGCTCTTTAAAAATGCAGAAATGTAAATGCTTATTTATGACCTTGATCTTAAAAAAAACAAAACATTATAATAAACACTAATAAGATTCACGTCTAGTGACAGTAGTTCTCTTGGAGATGGTTGCTTAGCAACAGCAGAGTAACAAGTGCAAAAGAGAGTTGTACCCATAGCACAAGCCTTGAAACAAGAAATGTTCATTTATCTATCTTTTTTAAATAATAAAAAAAAAGTATGCTGTCTGTACACGGAGTCTGTACACTGATATTACCTCAGACCTATATGTTCACATCTGTGTAAAAAAAAACAACATTATTATTATTATAGTGTGAACAAGAAGCATGTACATCAACGTGTTTATACTTATGTGTCAATAGCATGTTAAATCTACCAATTAACATGAATCTAACCACGAAATTAGGTCATGTCGACTCATATATGGCTGTAACCTACTGACTTGATCCTATGCGGAGTACATTTCTTTGCTTCATTTGATTAAAACTGTTGTGTGATCACAATTAATCAGGCAAGACAATATTTCTAACAGTGAATGGTGCTCATGTATCTACTATAAACTGAATTATCTTTTCTTAATTATTGTGAGTGCAACACTTCACAGAACAATAAGTTCATGCCTCCCAGAAGCAAACTGTTATTCAAAGCAAAGGGCAAGCTTTGACACCTTACCTGATCTACTAATGAGGCCACAAGCAATGGGTTGTGAATAATACCTTAATCCAAGTGTTAGTAACAGACGCTCTGCTTTTTGAACAAATCTCAGATTGACCTGATGCAGGAATTAAACAATTATAATTCCAGAAAATTGACTCTGCCCCTGCTCTGTCATTACAGTTATTTTATGCCCTGTTGGCTCAATGGATGAATCATCTAATCAAATGGGAGCATTTAAACCTTTAACAATGTACTGTCACATATTTATTCACTGTCAATGAGGTTGAATTTGTCTAATCTAAGGATTTCGGGGCACACACAGACACACACAGCGAGAGAAATCAGAGCACAGCGCCAGTTATACTATCATGCACCTTGAGGAAATGGAGGTTAAGCCTGGTGTTCAAGGGCACAGTGACATTAAAACTACATGAGTGGGTGGCAGGAACCACTAATACAAGTTCAAGAACGATTCAATCATATTGATGTTTTTCTCAGGAATAATTTGTCCAAAAATTATATTGTTTACTCGCTCTCGTGCTGTTTTAAACATGCTGTTTTTTGTTTTGTTTTGTCTGTGCAATATATATGTATATAAAAAAAAAGTGACAGCGTTTTTGTGACAAAAAAAAAAAAAGATTACAAGATTTAAGTCACAATATTTTGAGAAAAAAAGTCTAAATTCTGAGAATAAATTCAAAATATTTTGAGAAAGTTACAAATTACGAGAATAAAATTTAAATATTTTGAGAATAAAGTAAAAATTATGAGAATAAAGTTGAAATATTTTAAGAATAAAGTCAAAACATTTTGAGAATAGTCAAAATTACAAGAATTAAGTTGTAGCAATTATGAGATTAAAGTTATAATATTTTGAGAGTATATTCTATTTTGCTCATACAAATGGCCCAGATTGGGAGCACCGGGAGAAATTCTGGTGGCCTGGCAACTGATTTGAATATATGTGGGATTATTAGCAGAAATCATACCATGTGTCATACTCGCGGGGGCAGTATGCTTGGAAATAATATTTCATGTCTTTGAATGCATTATTTGTAGTGCTCCAGCCACCAAGTTAAAAAAATAAATACATTCAACTTTCATGCAAAAGTGCTCTACCAGTGGTCGACCGATATATCGCCAAGGCCGATATATCAGCCGATACTTGGCATTTTTCAAATATCGGCATCGGCCGATAAATGTTTCTGTTTGGCCGATGCATTCGAGGCGGGACTTTTATTTTAACGGCACGGAGAACGACAGCGTCTGAGCACACAGTGCTCACCTATTTCTCCTCTTGTCGCCCGTTGGCGTAACCGTTCTGTTAATACAGATATAAGTCGGTCAATTATCAGATAGAACGGTAAACAACGGACTAAAAATGTAACAAAAAAGCTGTATAATGATTGCTTTTATATATAGTAATCGAAAGGCAAAACATCGATAATACTTTCTTGTTGCCATCAAAGTATACGCATTATATCATTTAAATAAACATTATAAAAAAGCTCATTTCACAAAGCCTGTAAACTTAGTCGGATCCAGTTTTGAGATCTTGTGAAGTGTGCATGTGATGTGCGTGTGTTCATTGAGACGCGCTCCATGGACACATTTTGAACTTGTGATTTTAAATTATGCTGCGCTTTATGCATTTGCCCACTGTCATATTCATGTCATTTTCACTGTGTGCTGTATGTAAAATGAGTGTTGCCTTAGCTTTATTTGAAAAAATAAGATTCAGAATGCACACAAACTTCCCAGAATACTGAGTGCCGTGTTGGTTACAGTCTTTCTTTACTTCCTTTTTAATTATATTTTTATTAAATATTTAATTATTTGTGAAAAATACTTTGTCATTTAAAAAGTATAAGCATGTTTATTTTACACAATTATTTTTAATAAATTTTCAAATGATTTCAAATTTCTTAAATATTAATTAAAATAAATATAATTATATCGGCTTTATATCGGCCATCCTTCTTTCCAAGATATCGGCATCGGCTGTAAAAAAAAAAAACAATATCGGTCGATCACTAGTCTGTACACAGATTTTTGTTTTTCAATGTTATTCGAGGTGGCATAATTGAAATCCACTGGCAAAATGTGCAATTTAAATAAAAACATTTTTTTTTTTTAATAATACATAAAATAAAACACTACACAGCATTATGAAAAAACCAGTCAGTAACACACAGTGTTCGGGAGAATTTGGTATAGAATGTAATGAACAACCATGATTCTCAATTTAGTGAAGATTCTATTTTTATTATCTTGTTAGTGAAGTTTGTTTAACTAGTTAAAAAAAAAGACCGCTTGAAATGACATGAGGGTGAATAAATAACAGAATTTTTATTCTGTGGATGAAATATTCAATGTGGGTATTTAATTAGCTCAGGCTCTTCAGTCCAGTTCTGTCCTGCTCTATTATATCCTGCAATGCAAATGGACCTGTGATAACTCATATTTTCCAGGTGAATATACCCCCTCTGCAGCACAGCAAAGAGTCAAGAAAATATCAGTGCCTTATTCTTTGTCTAAACAGTTTTTTTTTTTCTGACAAGTAAACAGAGAATAAGCCTGTCTCTAAATAGGGTTAGGCTGACTCCTCCATTAAAGGTCAATTCTGATCCAAGAGCTGTCTGCATTAACAGCTTTTACTACAAATCCAGTCAGGCTAACCATGCAGAACATTGCGCCTGAGCTCACAGAGACTCTTCTCTTCTGTGACTATAATGTGCCAAAAAGGTGAAACAAGAAAAAAGGTAACAAAAAAGTTGCAGTTGCAAAACGCTTGCCATTTTGGCCTGCGGTGAGATGCTCCTTTTTGTCTAATTCTCTAAAATGATAGGTTTTCAGAGACACAACTCACCTGGATAATCTGGCCCAGGTTTAATCCACATGCATAATCGCCTTGCCACACATTAGAATATTGATGCTGGTCAAAATCCAAAATCCCGGTAAAATACCTCTTCACGAGATTGGGTCAGAGGAAGTGAGCTGAAACTAATAAATGGGGACATGATTGGGGAGAGTGGAACAGTCGATTTAAGGAAGCAGTCTGAGGTTTGCCATCAATGTCACAGTTGTTTAGGTCTCACTTCAGCCTACAACTGCACTTCCCTGTCTTCATCTCAGGTGATGACAGGAAAGGAATGGCGTGAAATGGCACAGTGGCACAAGGGAAACGATGTACACACCAACTGCCCTAGTCGCATGCAACATTTGATTATTTTTTCATATGTGCTTACACCACTGTATTGTAGAAAAACAAAAAGCATAAATTTGTCAAAAAAAAGAAATAAAATGCAATGCATACATTTAAATTTAATACACGTCTTCTATGGAGAACATGTTTTTAATTTCAGAATTAAAATGTCATGTTAATATCTCTTGGGGGCATAAAATATCAGGCTGATACTATAAGGAAGAAAAGAAGTTTCATTAAAATAATTAAATACATTAATATGTAGTTTGGTATAGTCTTCTATAAGACCATCCACAAAATCAAAGTCATAAAATATTCATGAAAACATTATATTTCAACATTTGATATAACAAGTGTCTGTGTGTGGGTGAATATGATGAAACTTTTCTTAAGAACAGTGAATAAAATGCCAAAGTACATTTCTAACTTGGCATGTGCATTTAAACTAGAGGTTTAAAAGATTTTTCTTTATTATAGACACTCATATACATCACTGACACATATGCTGTTAAAGTAAAGCTAACTACTGACAGAGTAAAAAAAGCAAACTTCATAAAAACGAGGAGAACATGACAACCTACTATCATCAACCTCTCACTTTGTTCTTACCCTAATATTATTTGGCCTTTAAAGTCTATAGTCAGCAAAAAATAACTTCCTGAGGACCCACCTATCTTTCTTTCAACTCTGCTGTGAATGATAAATATTAATTAACTGTTCAGTAAAGGCCCGTTGCTGGCCCAGTTTACAAAGGCCAGACATTTTCCTCAGGTATCTGATGAATATTCAGGCCTGTGTTATACAGCACAGTGTAGGTCATTCATATTAGGTTGGTCAGAGCTCCATGTCTGGCCAGTTGTGATATTATAATAGGCTCTCAAATGCTGCTACCAATTTAGATGGCAGAATTGAAACCCTACAAACCTCCCCCTTGAAAGTTTTTCCCGTTCCTGTCAGCCTGTAATACAGGCTGAAAAATGCCAGCCTGTCCACTTCCGTGCTTTACTGTATCTACCATCACATCAAGGCTTGCTAATTGTTGTTAACAAAAATGTCTTGACCTCCTCTAGACATATTAGCACGAACTCCTTGAGTGTCTCTGTCCCTTATAAACGATAGTTGATGCACTAACAAAGCAACTCACTTTATGTTCCCCTATCTGTTGTTCATTGTTGCATACTCAATGTGATGTTTACATGTCTAGGGAGATCCAATTAAAAAGTAGCCAGGGGCAGTAAGGGCAATGCAAGGAACATACCAGACCCACAAATGCTTTGCATGCAGTGCTGCTTGCGCATCTTACCTTCATAAGTTTCAGATCAAGATTTCACTTCAAGGGGCCTCATCAGTATCAGCAAATGAAGACGGTATGAATTTCTCCCTTTGGACATGACAGCCAGTGCAACCTATGGAATGCAGCATTGGTCAGTCTACTCAAAAATGTAGCATGCTAAGCCTCCAATTACTGAAAATTAAGCTGAAAACAGCCCTGCACTCTGGGCTCAGACGGCTCCAGGCTGCGTTTCCTGTACAGTGACGTAAATTGCTGTTTAATCATCGTAGCATGATGAAAAGGGAGTATAGGGTGTATAAAGATCTTAACTAGCTAGTCACAACTTTCCCAAAAGCTTACATGGTCACACCTGAATCGTTAAAACATTTGGGTTCCGAATGTTTTAAAAGCTTAGCTTAAAGATCTGATATAGGATGATGAATAGTGCTCATAAATGGCTATTGAGATAGTATTTTCACTTAAAAGAAACAGAAACAGTATTACTGGAGCATCCATGCCTCGTGACTTAACAAGTGGACAGAATCAAATGTATATATTTCAGTGGAATAAAGGATGTAGAATGCACTGCATGTTACAATGCTTACTGTGCCCAAGAGCACAATCCATTTAAGTCCACATGGTATAATGAAAAGAAACTATGCTTTTAGCAAGTCAAGAGCTGTAGTCCCAACCACACAGCTTTGCAATGTCTGTTTGTGAAGGTTTGCTGAAAATATGGTTTCAGGAAACTGATTGGTTGATGGAAACTGTGACCATTGTTGGCTAATAATGCTTTACAGATGAAACTCTGGGTAGTTTGTGGCTTCGGAGCTGTACGGATCTCCGGCCCTGCTCGTAGTGCGATCCCCGGGCGCGCGGCTTCCCAGTCTCGAGGACAATGATGCCAGGTGGAGCAACTGGCAGTCGGACGTAGGGCAGACGTATTGTAATACAATAACACCGAAACACAGGACCATCAGGAGTGCGACGAGGAGCCGGCTGTAGTAGGATTTTTCATCCATCTTCTCGCTGGAAAAGCGAAAGCATACTCAGTTGTGCGGTTCCTCCACCGCGTCGCGTCGGCCGGGAGGAATGTTGTTGAACAAAACCTGTGACTCGAGCCTCAGCACATCAAAACACGAACACGCCCAGCGCTTTTTCTGGATGTTGGTCTGCTCGTGTCGAACCTAGTTGATGTCTACATGTTTCCACGAGGCTTTCCTGCTCGTACTAGCATCGCATTGCTTTGAGATCTTCAGATAACTTCTGCTGTTTACCTCTGCCACAATTCCGTACTCGCTCTTCCCAGTTCCTCGGTTTGCTTTCCCAGTAGTCCACACCGCCCCCATCCGCATTTGAATCTTCATAATAAAAGCCCCCATTGGGAACTATTTGACCAATTCTGTTTTCAATTTGCAAGGCTGTCTGCAAGTAACTGTCTAGACATGTAATTGGTTAAAATGTTTCTTCTGATAAACAAAACAATATTTGTTAACGCACACACACAGGTTTCCATGTTTTATGGGGACATTCCATAGGCGGAATGATTTTTATACTGTACAAACTGTATTTTCTATTCCCCTTACCCCAACTCTACCCCTAAACCCGAGCATACATCACATAAAACTTTATGCAGTTTTAGATTTCACAAAAAAAAAGATCATCGAGTATGAGTTAAAATGGTTAGTTGGAGACCAAAAAATGTCCCTTCAAGGTCAAAATGTACTGGTATTACTACATTTGGTCCCCATAGGGAATACTAGGACCAAACACACACACACACAGATTTGAATTACAATACTGCTTTACAGGCAAAGCCAATGTTATTTTTGCTGGTTGATATTGTCTTATAGTCTATTATATCTGTAAAGCGCTATACGTATGAAGTGCTATAATAAATAAATCTTCAAAATAGCACATCAGAAAGCAAACATTGATTAACTGCCGGATAAAAAAAAGTTATTAATGTCCCATACTGGATATGGTTTTCTTTAATGTGAGAATATTTCAACATCAGGAATCTAAGCTAACATTGATTAATATTTCACTTAGAATTTACCGTTTTGTATCTTGTGTAATAAATGAGTCTCTGAAGGTGTAGACTTCTTCATACATGATCTCCATCACATTTATTTTCTGTACCATTGGAAGAAAACAACTATGTGGGACATTAATAGTCTGGCAGTCTTCATCTCATCTTGACAAGTTTGTTGACTTAACACACAAAGACTAAAGGAATATTTAACACTGCAGCTTAATTAATGGCTGTGATTAATCAGTGTTCATGATTGTTTTAAGTCATCCTTTGTTTTCTTCTGTGTTTTACTAATTGGTCTCTCAAAGAGATTTTCAAAGCATTTTGAAATGCTAATCCTAGTAAAGCACAACAGAGCAGAAATGACACACGACACATTCAAATATCTGCAGTCTTTATTTCAACAAGACTAAGAAATGTTTAATATAACTTCTCTCTTACATTTTTAGCATCTATCTCTTTGTTTCGCCCATATTAAGCACACACTCTGAATGGGTAAAATCTGATGAACATCTCTCAGAGACCACTAAAATGACTGCTGATTATTTACAATTTGTTTTTTTCTTTCTTCAGCGTCTCTCACTCCTCATCACAGATGACTCCATTGATGTACAGGGCTGCAGGCCCTGCGATCTGTCCAACTCAAGGTCAGCAATCAATCTAAAGATGACATTGCAGAGGTTCATTCAAGAGTCCATGTCATCTTCACACTGACTCGGAGTAGCTTGACATACTAAGCACAAGACACTTCCTTTCCTGGTCATTACATCAGAGCCATCTTAACATGTGACAGTGGGAAGCTTTGGGTCAAATGTACAGAAAACACATATTGCTTTCTATTCGTTGCAGCACATCAGACTAGAAAAATACATAATCAATCTGAGGTGCTGCTGTAGAGATCTACTCATTTCAGGCTCATGAAACCCTGACGATTCTTTTCCATGTCTGAGGACTGGCCATTCATCCATAGATACTGAATGAACCTCGAATGAATAAAAATGAACGTAAAAAGTATGCATGTTGCAGATACGATTAAAAGCATCATTTAAAACTCTCTTGCTGTGAGGTATCTGAATGCCAATTAAAAGTGCATGTGACATCAGGAACGATCAAGGACCGATGGCCAGCCCTGTCCTTGCATCAGCTTGTACAATTTTCACAATCCCCTTACATAAAACTGTAACGACAAAAATGCTTACGGTAGCTCGGTTTACAAAATCTAAATATTATGTAACATGAAATCTGAAGCCAAAATAAAACCATCGGTTAAATTGTGAATTCATTCATCAACAGACATAAATATTGTGAAGACTGAAATTAAGATACCTAGGAAAGCGATGCTTGCGAATGCCTTTCAAAGAGACATGTGGTTAAATAACTTACTGTACAAGAGCGAGGGGAGCTAGTTTTTCTGAGAGGTGGGTGGAAAGCCCTGGAGACCAAGAGAGATTTTCTTTTAAACCAACCAACAAGCACTTGTCAGCCATCTGAATGGGAACTCGCATGCATAGCCACTTTTGAAACTGGTGTTGTAACGTACCACACACACACTGTCTATTACTCTATATGAGGAATGGTTTTAAAATGTGTATCGAATTCTATGGATATCAATCGGGTATGGGGAAAAGGCTGGACATTTTAGGTTACAGACAGAAATGAAAGAAACAAAAACTAAAAGAGGCCACCAAACCTCTCAAATCAGCACCGTCTGTCACTGTGTAGTGAAATCTGCTGTAGTACCTATCAACCTATCATACAGTTTTATACCTTACAGTACACTTCAAGCAAAATAAACACCTCCACATAAAACCCTGTGTAAAATTCCTCCAGACAGCTCAGCCTTAAGCCATCTTCAGCATACACTCGTATCCAGCTGGTTCTCCTTGAAATGTCCAGTAAAAAACAACTTTACTCTGGCCACACAGTCCACATCATGCAGAATACATGATCATCTTTGAGGGAACCATCGAGGCCTATTCAAAGTATCAACTTTCAGACAGACCTTACCTAACCAAAGCTCCTTCTTCATCACACACACATACTGAAGACTATATTCTCAAGTTATATATTATACTGCTGAAAATATTTGGGATGATGATACAGGGGCTGTGAAAGTTGGAAACATACAGAAAAGAAAAGAAAAAAAAAACACTTTGTGTCTGGAATCCTCTAGTTTTGATTTCACTCACAAGGCAGCATTGTATACATTTTTGTCAGTCGCAACCCAGATGATGAAGTTTTTATCATCTTCTAAAATTCAAGAACATATATATGATCTGCAGCCAACCAAAGCCTCCATGCACACCAACACACATGCTCAAAATGTATAAAAAAATTTTTTTGAGTACTTCATACAGATTTGCTTAAATCATACGTGTTATATGGGTTGATTAATTGTTTACGTTTTATAAAAAGCGCTCGGATGATATATACAGCCAATCGTACACTCATCCACCCAAACACACACTCAATCTGACTTACTTTCAAACTAACACTTATTTAAACCATAACCGAAAAAATCATGATGAGTCGTCAATGATTCTGGACACTACAGACACGGAGGAATAAAACCCAGCTGACGTGAAATGCTGTATGGAAACATATAGCTGTACATAAATGAAGTCCGTTCTTATAAACACAAAAAATACACTGAAGGGAAGTTATTTGAATATTAATAACTCGACTGTCTTCCCCAGATGGCAGGCAGACGGAGATCCTGAAAGCAGTGTCTTTAATGTCCTATGGCAGTTTTCTGCTCTCTTGTTCAAATTCGTACAAACACACATCCTGTTCCTCTCTTGGCCGGTCTTATCTCGTGTGTGGGGTGAGCAGGGCGAGCAGGAGTGCCGTCACAGCCAGCGCCAGGCTGAAAGGTGCCAACCGTGTACCACTAGAGGGCTGTTTGTCAGACTGAATCTTGATAATGCGAGGTTTAGCGGGTGCTGGGGTGGAGAAGTAGATGTCCCCGTCACTGTCGCAAGGGGGCGAGTCACAGCCGCTTCCGCTTTCCTCTCCACTGCCGGCATCCTCTGAAGAGCCGGGAAAGAAAGAGATAAACATTAAAAACAGGCTCGTATGACATCATCTTGACATTTCATAATAAATGTCACTTGAATTGAACCACAACTGTAACTCAAACAAAACAGATGCCTCTCGTACCATTGACAAATGTGATGTCGGTGCCAGTGTAAGCAGCCTTAAGCCGGCTGGTCATTTCCTTCAGCACTGCTATCTGCTGCCGAATCACCATGTCTGGTTTAGTGATGTCAACTTCCACATCTGGATTAGACACCTGATTGGCTAAGCCATTGCCTATGACGACAGAGTCGTACCTGCATGTGAAGAAAGGAAGGAAAATTTGAGTTGCAGCTTGAGTGAGGAATGAAATGGAGGAATTTTACTGTACTGCGACCAATAAAAGTGTCTTTTCAAAACCTAGTTTAAAACAGCCAAGCTCCTAGAAATGTACTCTTTGTAGGTTTCATATGGTTTTGAAAAACTGAATATACCATTTTCAAGAAGTATTTTAATATAACGACTCTAAAAAATGTCATGTGATTTAACAATTAAAAAGTAATACTATATTTTCCTTACTCCTCAAGTGTTCACTTCTTAATTATTTTCAAAAATGTTTTTCAAAGCAGAATGTTTTTTTTAATAAATTTGAGTTAAAGTAAAGTCTGAAGTGAGTTGCACCACATGACCTTGTTTTGTCAAAAAAATATTTAAAGATATTTACTGACAGCCATGAGGGTCTCCATTATATCATTTCCTTTTTATTCTTATTTTTGCCCCCGCATGTTTGTTGCACCACACAACTTTGATTTAGTGAACAAAAGTTTTCCAAATGTTGCTACACTGCTAATTTGTACTGCTTTTCTAAGAAATATGAATCCTGATTATGATTAAGATTGTCAGACTACTCAAGGTTTCCTTTTCAAAAATTAAATTCTTGAAATAGAGGCGTCATTCTCTATTATGATATCAGTACAGATTTAGCGCTCTGAAGTTTTTGACATTATGCTTTTTAGGGCTGTGGTATCACCCACCGCAAGCACGATACGTAACGGTATCAGCTATCCAGAGGCGGCACGAATCTCCATACGTATCACGATACATGACTGCTCTGAATTTCACCTCAGCAGAATTTAGAATAACAGCTGTTTATTAAACACTGCTTATTATAGTGCCATTTCTAACTATTGGCAGTGCAGGCAGTTGACCTCTGCATTATGATGGGCCTCCATAACTGTACCACAGTACAAAATAGGTAATGGCATATGTTTCATGTTAACATCGGGCACTCTCCACCAGGTACAATATTCTGATTGCTTGCATCTTGTTTTTAAGCCCATAAACAATAAAGTACTCGTTCTAATACATTTATATTGTAATGTACGTTCAGGTCCGCATATAGTATTTAAAAAAAATCATATTGTATCACGTTCTGCCTCTGTAGTAATCGTGGGGCACAAATTCACACAAAGGAATCTCTTCTCTACGTTAAAAATAAAAAATTTAGAATTGTTCTAACCCAACGCTCTGACTCTGGTAACGCACACACGCTCATTCACTCACACAGATCACGTTGCGGCCGAACTCAGACATTCAGGAACTTTTTAGTGCTGCCCCGCAATTTTATCAATAAAATGGCTTAATCGCTCTAGTGCTACATTATCTTTCTCAACAAGGAGATGGTAGCATCATTGTTTCTAATGGAATTAAAGCCACAGCTTCACGGTTAATAGAGAAACGCGGCAAAACGGGGGTAATTCATACTACACAGCCGCATCTCCTCTCTCTCTCTCTCATAAATGCACATGATGAATTAACTTTTCTATTCTGATAGTAGAATATGGTGAGTGGAGATCGCGACAACTGCAAGCTAACCAGTTTTTTCAGAAAGCAAGCGCGTTTATCCACAGTGACGAGAGAGTGCGTGCACATGGTTGCCAGGTTGACAGAGATAAGTAGCACACTTAGCAGATATGTCCTTATTGCGTAAGTGTAAAGCTCTGTTTTGGGGATTCGTCTCTTTATATCAGGCAACCCATTTGTGTTCCTCTGCGGCCAGATTAAACATTGTTGTAGCCTATATACTATGCTCTATTCATTATTTTTTAGAAACCTCGCACTTTTCTACTCAATTTTAAACGTTGTTCTTGTATTCAAATTAAGCGTGGTCCACTGCTGCACATGTGCCACAGTATCGATACAGGGCCAGCTGTATCGATGAATCTCTGTGACGATACATCGTCGTATCGATGTATTGAACACAGCACTAATGGTTTTTAATTCCATAATTTAAAAAAATCCCGCAATGATTTGAATACACCTCTCATATGATGAACAAGTATAAACTGCATTTTAAAGTGATTGTGAAAAACGTCATAGATCTGCTCAAAAAGAGGAGCATCATTTCATTGACCCACCTGCTTTTTGCTGTACCATTCCAGCATTCATCACCGATGGCAATCCGTTCTCCAACACACACAGTGTCCGGCAGGGTGGACCAGAACTTTTTGGCGTGCTTCAGTTTCTTCTTGACATCGGTCAACTAGGAAACAAACAGTTTGTGTTACAACCATTCCTTTCTGATCTGGTAGAATAAATCAACATGTTTTTAAAGAAAGTTTCTAGAAGGGATGTAAGTGGTAAGGGAGCCCATTATCCTTACCAGTCGGTCCAGGCTGGTGCCAGCAGCAGTGGTGGGTCTGGCATCAGGGCTGTAGGGTCGGAAACGCCCGGGGAAGCCTGAGTCTTTAGTAGAGCGCCGGGTGCGGAATGCCATGTTGGGCTTGGGCTGCCCACATCCCTGAAACACCTGAAACAGACAAATAACTATAAATACACATAAGCATAGGTTTAATAAAAACAGGCATTTCTGATATACATGTGAAAATGTCATTTTTGAATTAAAAGCATACCTTCTGTGAGACCTGTATGCTGTTCTCTTGCATGTTCATGATGGCGTCTGAGATCTTCACGTCTATGGGATCCATGACTGACTCAAAGTTAAAGGGTCCCTCCAGCCTCTCAGCGAGACCCAACATGGCATCTTAAATTCATAAAATTCCAAATAAAGGCATTAATGAAGGGAACACCCTCAAAGCAATCCATTTCATCAATGCTTTCAATTAACCATGACCAAAAAAACAATGCTGTCATTTCCACCACTAGAGGGCAGCATACAGTCATCGGTCCAGCCTAAGCTCATGAGGAACTGAAGCCTGTTGTGCAAACAGCTTTTAGATGCCTGAACAAGGTGCCCCAATTAAGGTTCCGCCCAAAGCTGACAGTCAGGGTGAGCAAAGCCAGTCCCAGAGTCCCACGAGCCAGGAACACTTTGCGAGAGCGCACGAGAATGTGCACGGGACCTGAGACCACACGGCCTTTCAGAGTCACGAGAGGCCCAAAACACTTCATGAAACACATACAAGGATAAAAACAGAGCCGCTCCCCAGTGTTCACTCCTAATTCAAGTCAACTCCAATTCTGCTTTCAAGCTGAGGCTTCACATAAATTGTTTTGGCCTCAGAGCAAGTGGAAACCATTTCAATGTGACCTGTTCATTTTCAATCTGTGCTTATGATACTCCTCTGCTTAGTGTGGAAAACTGGCTCCATTACATTTAGGAATGGTTCCGTAATAAATCAATTGCTTGAGCCATTTAACACTCTCTTACCAAGGAAGTTATTCCACTCTGTGTCCAGATCGGCCTGATTGGCCAGGCAGCCTCGCATGACGTTGAGACAGTAGTTCTTACAGGGCTTCAGCGCCACCTGGCCGGTACAGTACGGGCAGTATAACATCTTCATAGCCGCACGCACACAACTCGGGGAGGCACTAACCTGAAAGAAAGGATGAACAAGAAGATTGAGCAAAGTCAGCAGAACAGACACAGGAGGAAAAGGTTAATGAGTCCGTAACCTAATTCATATATACCTGATGCTGCTGATAAAACTCTGAACAAAGAGCATCAGCGACCCTACCACCTTTTATAAGGTCACTGCTAAAGTTGTGTTTGCTCAATTTGTCATTGCAGGTTCAACTGCTTCTATTAACTCACTAAACACACAGAGAAGCCTTGACCTCTGATCTTTTAATGCTGGAAGATAAGCCCCGATTGGTCCATCCAGGTGTCCACCTTCACACACTGATAAACCCTATAGAAAACCCGTACTTTCGATCTCTGTTGTCCCTGATCTCGGACTTGCTTAATAAACATAAGTTGCCATGCTAACCAAATTCAGCTCTAGGGCTGGTACTGATGAAGATTTCCTGTTTCGATTTGTTTTGGATTTACAAACTTTTGATTTGATTTAGTTTGATTTTATTCTGAATCATTAGAGTATGTGTCAGTTATAATTTTCCTTACATAAAGGCATTCTCTCTTTGCTAATGTGATAACAAACAGGGCAGTGTTTCGGACTGATTTAAATGGACCTTTTTGAACTATTCTATAAAATAATCTGTTTATAAGCAGAGTTATCTTAATCAGGGTTAACTATTACTAAAACTATAAAAAATATTTTTGTTAATTGAAATAAAACTGAAATGAAAGGATAAGATGCGTTATAGGATAAATGAAAAAACGTTAGTTTTGGTTCAGTGAGGCTGCCAAGACAAACATTTCCTAATCTTACTTCTTAGGGTGAAGCACTAAAATGACTGAAAATATGAGTAAAACAAGAAAAAGCTCATCAAAGAACGAAAAAGTGGAAGAAAAAATTGACACTGAAACGATAAATATATCAAAGCATGCTACGCAAAAGATGAAAAAACGAATAGGAGATAATAAGACAAAAATAACACGGGTCATAAGAGGGCCCGTTCGTCAATCAGGCGACGCTGAGACGGCTGTAGTTGTTAAATTGCCCTAAAAGAATCTGAGCATAAGTCACTGCGTAGGGATCAACACATGGGATATACATGTAATCTGTTTTTTTTTGTTGGATCGTGCGTTCGGTCCCCTTTAGGTCATAACAAATTCCTAGACAGCGTCGAAAGCAGAACACATTTTTTGCCATTATTTTGTCTTATTGCATCACATTCAATAATTATCTGGAAAATTGACAATTTTACCCCTCCCTAGTCAGAGAAATTTAAAAATAAATAAATAAAAATCTGCTCACCGTGGAGACTTTGCCCACTACCTCAGGCATGAGCACCAGGCCGTGGGTGAACGTGCGAACTGCGATGAAGGACCGGGTCAACTGCAGGCGCAGCTTGCGTGGAACATCGCCAAAGGGTTTGAGCTGCTCTGTGTGCCTACTGACACACTCCATGTACGAGTTGCTGAACTCATACTGCACATTGACCAGTCGGAACATGCGCTCCAGAAGCTCCGTCCAGAAGTCCGCTAGCATGTCGTCCAGGTTGACGACGCTGCTCCCATGGCTGTAGTAGTGGCGTAGCTCACTGAAGAAATGCTCGAAGAGCTCGGCGTTCTTCACATACATCAAGCCGTAGGTCCGCACGAACATGTCATTGAGAGATTTCTCTGCATTGCTTAACAGCTCTCTGAAGAACTCTGAAAAGAAAGAACAATAACGAGAGAGTTGGTTAGTTCTAAATGTCAAAGGTGATGAAGGTTTTCAATTCAAGTGCTTCCTTTTGTTACAACCTGTCGAATCTGAATAAGAATGCATTGTTGTGTGCGCACGTTGGTATTTTACTTCACATCTTATTCTAATCTATATACATATATATATATAGATATATATTTGCTGTCATCGATTACTTTTGTTTTTCGAAAACTTAATTTAAATACACTTTTATATTGTAATAATTTCACATTAAATCTTCAAATTAATGTGGATACAGCATAAAAACAGTATATATTTTTTTATATTTGTTTAATGCCATCTTTTTTTAATGACTGAGGGCCAGTATCACTGACACCAATACTACTAAAATATTCCTAATATTTAACCATTGACTATAGCCATTGAACATTACAGTATAATTGAGAGCTATACATTTTAACATTTATTTCTATTTACGCACTGAAATGTTCCCAGTCCAAAACGTAGGCAAGGAATTGTAAATAATCCGATGGTGATGCGGAGGAGACGATTTGTTGAATAAAGTCGTTTTTTTTTTTATTTTGCGCACAAAAAGTATTATCTTAGCTTCGTAAAATTACGGTTGAACTTCTGATGTCACATGGATTATTTTACAGTTCTCCTTGCTACGTTTCTGGACTTGGGGACATTTTAGTTGTGTTGCTGTCTATGGAGGGTAAGAGAGCTCTCAGATTCCATCAAAAATATCTTAATTTTGTGTTCTGAAGATGAACGAAGGTCTTACGGTTTTGAAATGACATGAGGGTGAGTAATTGATGACATAATTTTCATTTTTGGGTGAACGAACCCTTTAAGGCAGCTTTAATCGCCTTCATGACTTAACTGACCACGACATTGCATTGCACATTTGCAAAATATTTTAAAACGCGTTAAGGGGTCATATGATTCGATTTAAAATTTTTACCCCCTCTTTGACTGTTCAAGCTTCTTGGTGATAAAGATCTGTAGAAGGTTGCAAAGACTACAGTCTCAAATCAAAAGAGACAATTCTTTATAAAGTTAAGAGTCAGCCAAGCCTACCTAAAACGACTCGTTCTAACCCGCGACGAATGCCCCACGTCTACGTCACTATGTGGGAATATTTGCATAAAGCAGCCCAAATGTTCACGCAAAGAATGAAGGCGTAACTTTTATTCTCACTGTAGTATTGAGTGTGACCAAAAGAGGAGCCGGGGCCATGTCGTGAAGGCGCTGTGTGGTTCGTTGTAAAAGCGAAACTACTTTGCTTGTCCTTCCAAAAACGATTCCGCTTCATCATGCCTAGAGCGAGTCCTGCTGTTCCTGAGAAATACATCACCTCTCTTTCACGGCTTTTCGATCGCACTGATCGGCTTTCACCGCAGAACGAAGTGAGTGTGGTTGCCGCAGGCCTAGCCCGAGTCCTCCGTCGAATCCGTCCGGTGTGACACGGTGCTTTTCATGTGCAAGCGAACAAGTTGGCCTCCAAAAGAGACTAACATTTTTATATTTTCTCAAATCATTGTTAGTTCCAGAAAAGGTCAACCCAAATATTCAGATGTGTGCATCACATTTTATAGAGGACTGTTTCCTGAACCTGCAGAGTAGACTACAATGCCGGCTGTTCAGACTCACAGACTGTAAGTACGGTTTTTATATTTAAAGAATTTGCCACTGTTGATTCAAACGCGAGTTTTGGGCAGTTTTTGTTGTTTGTCATTTCTCTGATCACAATGCAGACATGGTTTTATGTTAACGCGACGCGATGCAAAGAAATCGACGGGGTTTTTTTCAGAAAGGCGGAGGCATAGAGGAGAAACGATAATGTACAGTATGTGGAAAATAAGTGTTTTTTTAACCTTAAACCGCATAAAAACACATTTCATTACACCAAATAAAAAAAAATGTTATTTTTAGCAACGTCATATGACCCCCTTAAACTGAAAAAATTAATCACCTCGTTAACGGCGATAATTTTGACATCACGTAAAGTATATTTATATATAATATATATATATTATATTATATATACATAATGAAAGTGTTTTTTTTTTTTTTTTATTTAAATGTACTTGTAGAGTAATATTAATGAAATAAAAAGGATAGTTAAGTGGACAATCCGAAGTACACTTTCATGACAGTTTAACACTCTTAAGACAAGAGAAAGGGCCCTTTGGGGACATGTCAAATTTATGTGTTGTTTACTCAAGAGTACATTATTAATCATTAATAATTTTTTTGGTACACTTTTGTTGACCACTAAAGCATATGTAAAGTACTTGATTTTAATTTTAACTGTAGTTTGTTATTTGATACTAGATTAGTAGTTCATATATTTTAAATGTCCTACATTTCAATTTTAGCATTACAAATGTTTAACTGCCAAAGTCCAAAAAAGACTATTAACTAAAGATTACAGTAAAAAGCACCAAAAAGTAGGCTACACAATTTGTGTACTATATTCTTAGTCTGAGGTCATATGATAAACCTATAACAACTGATGAAGTCCGACCTGTCAATTTATTGCAAGTTAATGTCTACAAAAGACCTGGAATACAGGCAAAGTCATCTAGAATGAATTTACAATGCTTTTATTATGCTTTTTTGCCCTTTTTGAAATGTGACAGATGAGACCACTATGAACTGTCAGAAAAGATCTCTATTAAGATTCATTAAAAATTCCATTTGGAACAACATAGCAGGGAGTAAATGATGATAATTTTCATTTTGAATAATCCTGTTTACCAACTCATTAATTTGTCATTCATAAACTTTTGGTTTCGAGCCCCTCTTTAAAGCATTCTCGGGTAAGACACAAGATAAGAAATGAGATCTCTACATCTTATCTTAAAAAGAATGTGCACTTACTGGCCATGAACACAAACATAACAGATCTGAATTTGAGCACATGTGTAACATGGAACAGAGTGTGCATGCAGAAAGACTTCACTTTAGAAAAAGCACACAGACTGTCAACTTCAACACGTATAAAATTAATTGTTATTAACTTTGGAACGTCAGCTGGCAGAACGTCCATGACTTTTCATTACAATGACGCTCAGGAGACAGCGATTTAGTGCTCCGCAGAGGCCTCGGCCTAACTTGCTCTCACTGACTGGAAAACCTACCAGAACTGCCAGGGAGGCCAGAAAAGCGCATGGTTATTATCTAAACAGATTAATGCATATTCCATTTGACCCCACGCAAGGTTTTCACTTGCTACACTCCAGGAAAATAACTTTTGTGTCAAAGGAGAAAGAGCTGAGAGTGCAGAAAGGATGAAGGGCAGCTAACGCCTCGCCCATCGAGCCGGTTGAGGCTGACTGCTATCAATGGCATTTTCCTGTTGTCACATTCCATTCGCTTTTCTTTCTCTCCGCACCGCCCCTGCTCCGTCCTTCAGAAGGCTTTTCAATAGGATTACTGAATAATGCCGACCCCCCTCCCCGAAAACGGACCTGTACCCCCCTTGAAACCCCTCGCTGACTCTCTCCTGCTTTCAGTTCATCAGTGGATTCAGAAGGCTCTCTTCATTGGAGACGGGGAACAATGCCCTACTTCATCCTGTGGAATGTCAGGCCCCCTTTCCTCCCAGCCTCCCCAAATAATCCAGCCCCTCTCTCCCATGAAACCCTCTCTCTCTCCCGGCCCGGCAAACCCTACTTTTTTAATCTGAACAAAATGAGAATTCCAAAGAAATGCTTCACCTCTCTTCCCGCGCTCACACATGCTCGCCCCGCAAAGTGCACCATTTATTTTTCGCCTTTGTATCACCTTTCTCCTCTCGCTAAAAGCCAGCCGGCCCGCAGCACAGATGCCCTGCGCATAATGTGTGAGACTTTGAAGTGTTAAGTGGCCATGCATCTGAAAGCGTCGTCTGGTGTTCTCGTAAACCGTCTTTCACTACCCATTGGCTTCGTCGACACAAACAAGACACCTCAGGTTTATAAACAAACAAGGCACACTGTGCTGCTGTCAATTCCATCTCAAGCTAATGCACGTCAGTTTAATGGGCGAAGAGGTTGTGTGTGTGTGTTGTGTGGCTCGTTGTGAGAATATGGCAGGGAATGCATTGATGGTTTTTGAGGCTTTTCTAAATGCCCCATCCTGCTGTGTAACCACGGACACCGGAAACACCGCAGGCCTTGCATTTAGCTCCCCTCTCATGAGTGGCCCTCGGCCCCTGGCCCCACACAGGGAGAGAGATAGAAGGCACCCAGCTCCACGCTCCATTGACAGAGATTAAACCTTAAGGGCCACCGCACCCGCCTTCCTCCAGATCCCGAGGAATGACAGAGCTGTCACAAGTTTAATGTCAGGGGGGAGCAAAGAACGAGGAGAGGGAAACATAAGAAAAGATGGGAAAGAGGTGAGGATGAGAATATTTTCCAGGTTTGCAGGTTTGTGTGCCATTACCAAAGAAAACATGAATTTACATGAGCCACTTGTCAGAAAACCACTTCAAGGACGTGCATGCTAAATCACAGTCAAGTGAAATTAATTTTTGTAGTTCTTGGAAGATTTTTGTGCATATGCATCAAGACATGACTAGAGACAATAATTACACTCCAGTGAAATGCAAAAGAACTCAAAAGTTTGCTAAACTGCTTATGACAGTCAATGGACACAATGGCGTTTTTTGGTCCACATTTACGTAATTTTATAAAAAAAAAAAAAAAACACAATTCATGTATGCAATGATTATCAGAAAAAAGCAGTGAAGCACATTTGTTAAAATATTACTATTCAAAAAACTTTTGTTAGCTAAATTAAAGCTACAGTCTGTAAGTTTTGCCTCTTTGTCACCATATCTGTTTGAAAACCTGCAATTGCAGCAGTTTGCGGAATTATCTTCCTTGCGTGGGTTTGTGCGCGCTCCAGCGCGGATGAATCTAATGTTCTAAAGAGTATGTGTGGCAGTCAGTCACCGCACCGATGTGGATATACATACTGTAAACTTCAGAATCACAGATTCTAGCCTATGTCTTGGAATATATGACTCAAATAAGCATTTTCACAGGATATTGTCTTCTGAACACGTAAGTAACAAGTCTGCCACGTTTGGTCTGACCCAACTGAGGAAAAAAAGCATTACCATAAATTTCGCTACCAATGGTGATTAAATCTAAAGATCGTTAGCTCATATCACATCAAACCGTTTAAATTATTATTACTGTTATACTTTATTCTCAAATTATTAATATTAACAACATCAGCATTGGTGACTATAGTGTGTATTAGCAATTTAGATTGTGATTTCTTGCACATCTAATCTATTGTCATACTCTTCGACTTTCATATTAAGATTATTTTAAAGTGGGCTGCCACTAACGACAATTTTTATTTTGATTAATCTATCGACTAATTTATCAATTAATCAATTAATCTTAATGATTTATTTCCCACAAAAAATCAACAATTTTACTTAAACTTATTAAACTATATTTCATTAAACCAAATGAAATTCAAAAGTAAAAAAGTAAAGTGCAACATAAAGTTCAAGTAGTAAGTGTCCATCTCATAGTCCAAATCATTGAAATCAAAGTTCAGTATTATAGTGACAACATATCCACTTGTTCTAGTTTACTAATAATAAAATTATAATAAAAAAAACACTTTTTAAATGAGTATTTACCAGAAATATTATTTACCAAAATTTATTTAGGAGAAAAATGTAAATGGGCAGTAATTTCTGAAATAAATATTATTTGGTTTTTTTTAATAAAATCAATAAATTGGAGATGCTTTTGATTATTAACATTTAATGGAACCATTCAAATGGAATCCAAAAAATAATGGAAAACAGAATTTGGTAAAAACTGTAAAATCAATTAGTTTAGTCAGGCTTTTTGATTAATACAAGTTAATTTAACCATTAAAACGTAGAAAAATGAAAATGGAAAAAAACTGAATTTGGAAATAAAACTGATTTCATAGTGCCCTATAGTTATAATTCATTTTTTTGTGGTAATACAAATATTTAAGTGAACAATAGCCTTTAAAATTACTTAAAATCCATATATAATAGCAATGAGTCAATAATAATTAGTTCAAATAAAGTATCAAAAGCAAGAAATCAAATGGTTTTATTGAACAAAGTGTTAACATACATGTAATGTACGTTACGCATTACAACAAAGGCCTGCAGTGGGCGCCAACGGCCTGACGATTGTTTTTACACATTACTGTGCGATCTAATACTTGTTTATTTACCAAGCACCATTTCATTCAAATGTCACTTAATCTTTAATATTTGGCCATTTCTTTTAGGACAGAAATGGTATAGCCACTGTAATTAAAAGAATATATGTGGACACCAAAACGTGTAAACTCAGAGTGAGGGTTTGAGCTTTTATTTTGAAACCGCGATGTATTCTTTGCGTAGATTTATAAATGATTTACCTTACACATCTGATGAAATGGCGCACGTTGCATTCCCAGACGAATGTTATAATAAACCCAAACTCATAACAACATGCAGAGATGGAGTTTGAGAAGCTCCACACATGTAAATGATAACAGTTTCTGTGGAACTACTGTGAACAGAGCCACTATGTGACGCACGTACTTAACCTACACGCATTGTAAATAATTAAAGCGCATATACTGCACTAGAACTGCATCGCATATAATTATTTAAATCGTAGCATTTGTGAATTCACAATTATGCTTAATTATGCCTAATAATGCATTTTATTCATTCTCATCTGTGAAATGCGCCACTTCCGGTATTTTGCCGGTTAGTCACGCGAGCAAAATGAAGTCGAGGATTTAAAAATCGAATAGTCCAATAAAATCGATGAATCGCAACAGCCTTATTTTAAAGGCACAATATGTAATTTTCGCCGCTAGAAGGCCGTATTCAAAGAGACAAAGGCGTAGTTTGATGTCGCCGTGACTGAGTGTGGAATCATAGGAGTTGTCTTCTTCATCCCCACAGCCGATGCAATCCGAAGGGACTCGGGCAGAAATCATGTTCATGTATGAGCTAATGATTTATTAACGTAGTAGAATGAAGCATGGTGAGGCTGAAAGCCGTCGAAGCGAAATGAGGCCGCTGAACGAGCGTGACACACGGCTCGAAAGCAGCAGAGCTCTTATTATTCCACAGTCGACTGCTTCCGCTCCTCCTGGTCGTGCATATGTGTGGGAACAAAAGCAGCGCAAGTACACAAGTCAGCAAAATATATAAAACTATTCTAGTGGTTTTTGGATATTTTAATAAAAAAAAATCGTACATATTGTGCCTTTAACCCAAAAAGCTAATTATGCTCCTTCGAACTGGTTTTTCTTTAAAAATACAAATCTTTGTAATCCCAGGCCATCTGTAATCAGAAGCACAATTATAACTTTAATTTCATTCACATGTGTTTCATAAACACAATCCTTTATGGATTACAATCCGCCATACAAATCACACATTTAATTATTCCAGCTGCTGTGAGAAAAGGCTATAAACGATCGGCCACCTGCAGGATCCTCACATGCGATAGCCTAGTAGCCTGAACAACTTCTTTATGTATACAGATGTGACGTAATGACGCAGTGCCATGCTCGAATTTTCCCACGAAAACCTACCGGTACCGCTCAAATTAGAACACATTATTAGAAGCATATCACTGTGAATCGGGCTAAGGTAAGGAGTTTTGAACACTGGCTGGTTATGTACTTGCTCAAATATTGATTTCGACAACACTGGCATATTTTTTGAGATCTGGGATCCCTTCATTATTTTTTTTTCTGAATATGTCAGTACTTCTTCTTAGAGTGTGTCAACCTAAGCATTAAGATGTTAATATGACTGTGGCCCGAATCTGGTTGGGAGTCTGTGATTATATGTGTAGATACTTGCGTATGTATATGTATATACTTTAAAGCTGTAAGGTTTTGTTTGTGGAGGTACATGCATACATTTGATAAATGGTCGGTATGTCTAAACTTTAATGCTCCAACATATATTCTCGAGACATTA
>JADLZN010010501.1:0-33991 GCA_018155175.1 Sinocyclocheilus anophthalmus
AATATACTATAAACATACTTGTATTTCAAAGTGCATTTTTAATACATTTAATAGTTTGTTTTGTTTTGTTTTTCACCAAAGTATATATGCTGCTGTCCTTTTTTAGTGTACTTTATGAATATTTGTAATGTACACAACAATATATAATACATTAAGTGTGTACGTGTGTGTATATACTGAAAAAAGCAGCTTTATAATATACTAGTAGTGTAATGCTAATGCATTTCCAATGAGCTGAAATACAATTGAAATGTACTTGAAGTACATTAAAACAATGCTTCAAATATACTCTAACTGTAGTTCATGAAGTATTAAAAGGACAATTTAAATGTATTTTAAGAAATACACTTAAATTGCACTAAATATACTTAAAGTGGTTCCAACTGAACACAATTTCAATATATTAAATATATTACAAATAGATTAAAATCAAACTTAAACATATCTTGAAATACACTTAATATACTTAAAGTTGTTTCAAAATAATACATTTAATATGCACTTAGTATAGTATAATTTAAATATAGTAAGTATGTCTGAAAAAGCACAATTTAAATATATTAATTTTTCACCTGACGTCACTTAGTTGGACGCGTGTGGACTCGAATGCCGTAGCTAGCATGATCAATCATAAAATCAGTATCCTACTAACAGTTCGCAATTAAATCCATATCTGGCCTTTCCTTGTAACACGATAAAATCAATCCATGGCGATGAACGTCATCGGAGATATTTAATCCACAAGCATTTTGAGCATTATTCCTGCTTGCTGGCGTTCACATCAATCCACAAGTCGTTCTTTTATTTTAGGCTATTTAAAGGTGCAATAGGTGATTGTCTACAGAAACATTTTTTGTTATGCTGGTTAAAAGTCTCTAAACATCTGGATAGCAATCATTAAGTTAAGTGGTCAAAATGTATTTGTCTGTATTTATATATTATGTGGAAGGCGTAGGACCAAGAAATGTTCGTCCAATCAAAACGTTCGGTCCGAGCCCAGCGGTTAATGATGCCTACCTGCCTGTCATAACATATATTGCATACATCGGACAAATGGTTCGCGCAGACAGGATACGTCATCAGAGCGTTCACGGACACTGTTCAGACAGAGCGAGAATGGCAGACAACGATCACGTCTAACCCGATTCTGCCTTCTGGTATTGTAGTATTTTTTTTTTTTTTTTTTTGCTTTTAAAGTTTTCTCCCGCGTGAATGACACATGATGTAGCCCAGCGGTTCCAAATTCCAGTCCTCGCGATTCAGATAACCAACTCGTTAGAAGAGAGCTACGTGCATTAACTGTGTTCCGATCAATATGATCCCTACACAGTGTTCATTGCTCCCTACTCTCTGAGCGGGGGAAATCCGTTGAAGTTTACGTCACTTCAGAACATGGGCTGGAATTGAGAACACCGCGGATGTAGCCGATTGAGTAATGTTGTCTCTGGTATTCTGGTCAGTGAGTGTATAAATGCGTTCAGGGGCGTGGCTTTGGACGGCGATTGCTATCAGGCTAAAGTTAGCATTTTCACAGATCTCCTACTGCACCTTTAATACAAGTCAATACAAAAGCAATTATGCTATGTCTAGCATTCTTTTACATTAATGAGCATAGCAAATAAATTGGTATCCACATTCATATGTTTAACTTTTAGTCTGCTTGTTACAGTCCAAAAAAAAAAAAACACTAATACAGTCACATTACTATATGAAATAGCCTATATGAGATAGCCCATGATCACTAGATTTTATACAGGTGTTACTATAAGGATTTTGTAAATGGTGATCAGCAACCAAATATTGATAATGTGGAAGTTGCCTTTTGCCTTGGTGTGACTTCTAACGTTTTGCAGACAATGCAAAGGCAGTGCATTAACATCAAAATAGGGGTAAAAATACATTTTGAGCTCACAGTTTTTTTATGTAGATAATTTTCATTGCTAAAACATCTAATTGTTAAATTTCCAGTGTCCTACCTATAATTAATTTGGCTGGACAAGTAAAAAACTTTAAAGTCATTTTTCTCAGTTTCACACTCTAGTGAGTTAAGGTCTTTTGCCTTTGTATAGTATTCCTGTCACCTTCATTTTAGTCTACCGACCTCATAACTTGGACATCCATTGTGCAAAGCTGAAAGGTCGTAAGATTTAAAATAGCTTTGAAGAATGTTGGTATTTAGACACACCTTTTTGTTCCATTACCTTGTGTAATGCTGTGAAAACATTAAAAAGAGCTCTGGCCGAAGAGAATATGTCAGCCACCATCCCATTCATTCTATGCTAATGAAACATTAACTTATTCAAATGATGTATTTTCTTTTCATTCTTTATGCACGGTTTGGCCTTTTTTCCCAAAGATGTGAACTGCCTCATTTGCGATGCAAATTTAGAAAAGAACATGTCAATTAAAAAGAGAACTTTAATATTTAAAGGCATTGCACAAAGGTGTTTAACGTTCTACAAAATTGTAGCGTCTAAAAATGTTAAAGGAATAGTTAAAAAATGCATTCACCCTCAGGGGCCATCCAAGATGTAGATGAGTTGTTTCTTCATGGAGGCAGATTGAAGAACTATCGCAATTGTGCTCACCAATGGATACTCTGCTGTGAATGGGTGCCGTCAGAAAGAGAGTCAAAACAGCTGATACAAACATCACAATAATCCACAGCACTACAGTTTATCAATTAATGTCTTGCAATGCTACATTTCTCCAAATGTGTTCCCATGAAGAGAGTGTTGTCCTTTGGGGTGAACTATTCCTTTAAAGCTTATTCGGGCATGCAAGAAGTAATTGCCATTGATGACAAAAGGCAGTGCATATTTGAATATATTCTAATATGCAAAGCACATATTGATATATATATATATAGATATATATATATATATTAAAATTAATAAAAAGGTAAGATTTATTTGGAATATGTGCATATTGAATTGCTGAGTTCTTAGAAAAAAAGCATCATGAACATTTTGCAATAAATATAGGATATAGCCTAGATATTCTATGTTCCACAGAAGAAAGCTAAAGAAACATGAGGGTGAGTAAATGATAGTATATTGCATTGTACATTATATGATCAGTGTAATTAATAAAAAAACATAATATTCTATTTTGTTCCAATGCTAGATGTACGTTTCTACCATTACAATGTGTTGCAGGCATCCACACTGAAGCAACATGACTTCAGCACCTCCTCACCCACCTCCCATCCTCTCTTTCTCTTTCTCAGGGAGGTCAGCCCTGCCTTTAAGGGGAGGGTAAGATAAGAGTCCACATACAGACCCCTGAAATCCTCCTCAGAGCCACAGTCCCATAATCAACACCGCACAGACGGCTCGCGCGGGGCCGCGCACGCGCTGGACACTGATAAGAAAACTGCAAGACCAAGAGTTACATTTAGGCAACTTACATTAACGCCGCTTTTATTACAGACAATGCGAAGACGAAGGGACCCTCGCGTGCTACACATGGACCATCTTCAACTGGAAAGACTATATAACAGTTTGTATAGGTTATCAACGGTGATGTGGAGTTAATAATAAGTGAGGAGTTTATAGCCTACCAAAACAAAGGGGCCGAACGCGCATCACTTTACTTTTTTAAAATAACTTTTTTTTTTTTTTAAATACCATAAAGTCCTGTTTGACTTTTAAGACGTTTTAAAAATACATTTAATATTTATATTAAATTGCCATGCCTGAACAGGTATTTTAGATTACCGTTCTCTCAGATAATAGCTTAATAAGAGACGCCTTTATTGGACTGAACCATGCAAATGAATGATTAAATAAACACCAGTTGAAGAATCCGGGATTGTGGTGCTTCGCCTGGAAACAACCCTCTTCGCTTTAATCCGCAAACTGCCTTTCAAAGGACTTCAAATGGACCACTTGCTCCTCAGAAGAGAGACTCATTCTGCCGTGGAGGGCAATTTGAATGTTTGCGCACTGAGAGGAATGTCGAGCCTGCAGAGCCGCTGAGGGACTCAGACTGCTGCTTAATTAACCCGATATTTGCTCGCGAGTCGGAGCCCAGTGCGGAGCGTCTCTCGCGGGTCTCTCTAAATGCGCGCTGTCCCGCGGAGCCCCGCAGCGGCACGGCAGCAAGATGAGATCGCTGATCCCGCATCTTCTCGCGGTACTTGCGGCGGCGTGTCTGCGGTTTGGCAGTGCGGAGGTAAGAGCGACTCTAAACGCGTTAATGAATCCCAACTTTCTGTCTTGGAGAGTTAATTGGTTCCTGTTGCGTTTTTATAGGCTAATTATTTTTCATTAAGAATGTATTTAATTGCCATTGCTTTATAGAGTGGATAATATATGGCTACCTACAATATAATTAATCTGTCATTTATTTAGCCTACTCACCCACATGTTTTTCCAAACATTTTTTTTGTTCTCCATAAACGTTGATATGGCCTCATCTGTGAAGCCCCAAAAATGGTTCCATACTGTGGAATATTCTTCTGAAGCCATATGATAGATTTGTTAAAACATAAACAAGCCAAAATCATCTCCTACGGTGTATTTGTGTGCGGGATGGATTTTTCTTCCCAGTGCTTCAAAGCTTCTTTGAATATTGTTAATGCCACATGAAATAGTATAACCACTGGCATCCCACAACATCATAAATCACTCGGGAATCATATGAAGGGTGATTCTTTTAAATGAATCGGTGAACTGACGCCCAAGGGCTCCAGGAACTGATGGGTGCACCATGGATTGTTGACATTTAGCACACAAAATCTGCAGGTTCTAATGCATTTGCCCTTTATTTGACCACCACAGTTGTGTTGCATGAGGCACTTAATCAAAATATGACATTTCTGTGACCCATCACCCCCCAACCTCCCAAAGTCATCTAGAAGTCACAGAGGGAGACATCATAAGAGATTTAATTGGTATCTAACTGAAGACATTTCCAAAACATGCACCTTCACCAGTGCATGGAAGTGTTTAATATAATGTTTAAAATGTAATTCCTTGTTCGAAGGGAAATGCAAGATCAAAAATCATTTAAAAGCTGTGATTATGATCCCTCTCAGCTTTAAGGTCTGCTTTTTGGAAGTTCCCCATGTAAGAACATAATTTTTCATATCTTTATAATGTGTGATTTTGGATGGAAAAATCCCGCTAGGTAAAAAATAGACAAGTAATTCACTTGATTATATGTTTTCATTTACAGATAAAGATTAAAACCATACAAGCATGCAATATTATTTCTTGCAGCTACACAAACTGATGGTTGTGCATATTTGCATGTGTTAGAAGATGATATGGGCATGTGTGTGAGAGAGCATTGTCAGCAGATGTGTAATTATGTATCATTACTCCCCAACATGGGCTGTGCATTCCACCACTCCTCCACAATCCCAGAATGCTCTGGGCCTGTCCTTCACTCTCTGATGATATTAGGAGTAGGGTTCTGGGGTTGTGTGGTTCAGCACTGGTGATCAGCCGAGACATACACCGCCCTCCCATTGGTTTGTTTGGATGAGGCAACCTGCACGTGTCAGATCAAATGAAAAACACATTTTCTACTTAAATGTTTATAATGTTTATCTCTTGAGAAAAGGACCCTTTAATCTTATATATCATTCTTTTCTGAAGAGATCTCAATAATGTCTCAACCTGTGCTTAAGATTTGCTAAACAACCAAATTAAAGTCTGCAAACCAAAATCAGAAATCTATGAAGCTCCGTTAAATCTCCTGAGCTTTGAAACAGCAAACTCTGAGCAATACAATTTTACTCTGATTCTATTCTATTCTATTCTATGTGTGTGGTCTTTGTGTATGCCATCTGGTGCCTGTGTATTGTTTTTTTTTTGTATAGCCTAAGTGTGATGCTATATATTTACATTGGGTAGCCATAAAGCAATTTAGTGTGTGTATGTGATGTATAATAAATGTTTATGAATCATATACATGTGAATTAGAGAGTGTGTGTGTGTGTATGTTCAAGCGTACACTACCATTTAAAAGTTTGAGAACAAATTAATCAAAATTCACAATAAAGACTTTCACATAGTTACAAAAAAATTGTTTCAAATGAATGCTGAGCAAGAAGGTTCTTCTCCATAAACAATATCCCACAGAAATATTAAGCAGTTTTCAACATTAAAATAATAATAAATGTTTCTTGAGCACAAAATCAACATATTAGAATGACTTCTGAAGGATAGTGTGACTTGAAAGACTGGAGTAATATGCGCTGAAATTCAGCTTTGCATCAAATTTAATATTATTTTACAATAGCGCTGTTTGTTTTTTCTTCTATATTTTTGATTGTCAATAAATGCGCCTGAATATAGCTCCTCTTCAAAAAAAAAAAAAAAAAAAAAAACATGATATTAAACAAAATCTTAACAGACCCCAAAATTACGTTTTATGTTTTCATTCTATCCATCTGTGCTGTGTTCAGTATCAAGAAATCACCAGGATAATATTTCATCAACGTTTATCTGCTTATAAACATCCTGGTGCTTATAGATCTGAATTGAAACATTGCTGTGGTACTGGCAGTTCTTCCATGGATGCACAAACGGATGATAGAGAGCTTGAGAATGTGACGGAGAAAAATTAGATGGAAAACCGATGATTCATGAGATTTATGCATTTGGACAAAACAAGACCTGCTGTGCTTCTGGAAGCTCCAAGATGTAGGATATACGTGATTCACCATGGGGGGTGAAAAAAAAAAAAAAAAAAAAAATTTATTTTTCGGTTCGATTATAAGTGCATACCACAAGAGGTGTGGCAAATTTAGGATGTTTCTTAACTTTTGGCACACTTGAATTCCTGCATTTGTTCGGCCCATGCAAAAACCATCTGAATCACCAGCCAGTAATGTGACTGATTTCCCTTATCACGCCGATTACCGAAATACTCCATCCTTCCGGCAGCCTCCCTCATCCATCTCCCTCTTTCTCCTCCTCAAACTCACCTTTTCTCCATCTCTCCATCCCCCACTTCCTCTCTGCCCTCTTTCCTGTGTCCTGCATAAATGCTGCCAGATGAGACGGAGGAGACGAGGGCCAGTGGCCCCTGTCTGGACATGCTGCATGAACAGGGCTATTGTGTCCCCAAGACCTGCATTGACACCCTGAGACAAACCAGCATCCATAGAGCTCTGTCTCACTGTCACACACTCAAACACACAACAACACATTCACGTTATTTTATGTATGCACTCTTTGGAATTCTTGATTCTGATTGGCCATTCAGAATGCTGTGCTCAAATGTTATGTTAAACTGTACAATTGACCATTATTGCATTAAATTTAAATGCATATAATCTTAATAATTTTTTGTATTTTAATTTATTTTAAAATACATGTTATTTTTGTATTGATTTTGTTATCTTTATAAATTTGTTTGTAAGTATGTCCATTCAGTATTTTAAGCAATGTTCAATTTTTTTGTATGTATCAGGAGGATAAACCAAAATATTCGTCATTATTAGTTCATTATATAAAACAAATAATGCTTTGTGTCAGTGTCCACATCACTCCACCTGGGTTTATTTTTTGCAGTCTTGACCAACTGATGGTACATTATGTTCACCAAGGCTGCATTTCTTTGATCAAAAACAGTAATATTTTGAAATATTATTGCAATTTAAACTAACTGTTTTTGTATTTGAATAGATTTTAAAATCTAATTTATTCATACATTTTCAGCATCAGTCTTCAGTGTCACACGATCCTTCAAAAATCATAATATGCTGATTTGGTGCTCAATAACAATTTCTTTAAATTATCAATGTTAACAGTTGTGCTGCTTAATATTTCTGTGGAAACCATGATACTTTTTTTTTTTTTTTTTTTTGTTTTCTTAACTTATTCAGGATTCTTTGTTGAACAGAACCAGCATTTTATTGTACTGAATATTTCTAATAAATTGTGTTTCCTCTCTCTAGGCTGATCCTCTCCCGGCCGCTGTGGTTGAGATGGTGAAGGGTGGATCTGTGTCTTCTATTCAGGACCTGCAGTTTTTGCTGTTCTCTGAATCTATAGGTAAATCAGCTCTCTTTAGTTTTAAAATGCTTCTGACATTCCTGGAGGCAAATATTACTCTTTAATAAATATGTTAATTAAGACTCTGTGCTACAGCAGTCCAGTACCATATTTAATATACTGTAGATTGCCTCTTTAATACTTTTTACAAAGCAACTTTTGTGTGTTCAAAGTGACCTTGATCTATGTGTGCTGTCCTCATTGATATTTAAGGCATGTACAGTAGCAGAAACTCTTATCTAGAGTAACTAAGTGCTTCAGCTTTTGTTAAAGCCCTTGCAATTCCTTGTAAGGCTATGACAGAAACCTTAACCAATGCATGCCTAGAAACCAGAAACAAGTTGCTATTTCCTACAAGGGCCTGCATTGCATGCATTTTCACCACTATTTCACTACCTGATGGTTCAAAGTTTCTGTGGTTTTTTTCTCCAGAGGTTGAGCTGGACAGTCACCATGACAATGACACCAGCAACCGTCTGCCACGCAGTCTTCTGGGTTAGTCTGACTTGCTTTGTTTTTCTTATTTTATTCTCTTTTATTTTGCCATTATTTGTTAAATATGCATTTTCAGTGTTAAAATACTTTTCTGTCTGTGCCAGAACTATAAATAAGCCATATAGGCTCATCCCCCACCAAAGTGTATACACGGTGTCTCTGTGAGTTTATCAAAAGGGGTTACTTGATGGTATAATGCCACATAAATGACACATTTAAGCTTTAACATTAGTTATTTTCTCACATTCTAAAACATATTTAAAGCTATTTAGTTTTTAAACTGCTTAATTCTGTTGTTGAATTGTTATATTGTTTTATAGCCTTCAGCTTTCGAATAATGCTGATCACAGCAACCATCCAAAGTCAGCAAATCTGTATATCTCTCCTTCTGAGCTGAGTCAGATCATCATTATTCCCAGACACAATAATCATCGTGGAAAAGAGAATCTGAAGAACTCAAGCAAGCACAGTTCGTTATTGTTGATGCATGCTGAACAAGCACTTTCTGGAATAAGTCTTTTTCAGTAGATCTGTTTCGAAAGATGGAGAGAGACAAGAAGGAGATAAACTAGGAGAGAGAAAAGGAGGGATGCTATTCAGAGAAAGCAATTAAATTGAATTGATAGAAATTCAGAAGCTGAACCCAGAATATAGTTTGTGGCATTTATTCTATACTGCCAATTTACATTTTTTCCCCTAGAGACTTGATTTTTGTTGCGTTTATTTATTTATGTATTGGTTGATTGACATTTGATATTATTTTAATAACTTAATCACATAACCATATTTTTACATTTAAAAAGTAAAAGCATTTCTCATAATTTTGTTTTGTTTCAGAAACATTGTTATTACATTAGCTTTTTTTTCGAAAAGTCATTACTACATTATTACAATACACCTAGTTATTGTCAGCTAGCTAGTTTTATTTAGTTATGAGCTTTATGGGAAGCCAAATGATTAACTACCACCTAGCAACACCTTGTCAACCGCAAAATAACAGAGAAGCATTTTGCATGAGCAAACACCTATACAAATCGAGTTGTCGAATGTTTTTCTTGTAGTTCATGTGCCTCTGTGTGTATTTCTGTATGTTTGTCTGCAGATGCTCAGCCGGCTCAGCAAGCCATCTGTAAGGTCAGGACCGAGGTCATCGAGGTCACACGTTCCATGTTGGACCGTAGCAATGCAAATTTCCTTTTGTGGCCTCCGTGTGTGGAGGTGCAGAGGTGCTCAGGCTGCTGTAACACCAAGAGCCTGCGGTGTGTGCCTGTACTTACACACACACGATACCTACAGGTACACACACACACACCTGCTTTTCAAGTGTGTACTTACAGTCTATTCAAACAGGCCAGTTTCACTTTCCTCTTCATCCTCAGGTGATGAAGATACAGTATGTGAACAAGCGGCCACTCTACGATAAGGCTGTCGTCTCCGTTCTCGACCATGTAGATTGCCGCTGTCAGCTGGCTCCTCGGCCCGCTCAGCGCCGGAAATCATCCGGCCACAAACAAGAAGGGCGGGAACGCTCTGGGAAACCTCGTCCCAAAGATGAGCTCCATCGCACCCCCCGCACGTGCGCTCCGTTTGATAGTCTCCGCACTCACACATTAGCGATCGAAGTATGAATACATACGAGCGACAGTAATGGAGCGGACCGCAACACCAGGAGCACTTCTCCAGTGCAGAGAATCTGCAGAGCGCTCTCCCTAGAGTATTCATAGACCGGGTGGCATCGGAACTACTGTTTCCCCGTTGTGTTGCGTCGTGTGCCCCACGCTCCAGTCGATAGGAGCGTCGCCCCGCCTCTGCCGGTTCCGAGCTGCGGTACCGGCGCCTAGAGGGCTACCAATCACCCCGGAGTCACCTCGCCGGCTCACCCTGCATCCGACACGTCAACACTCGTGCGAGTTTCGTGGCAGAAGGATGATGACACGGCAAAAGGAATGGAAAACACGAAACCAACGTTAAGAAAACCTGCTCTCCTCCGGAAGCGCAGTGATGCAAGGCCGACGGACAGAGCTACACAACTGCTGAAACTCCACCCGCTCGCGCCCAGGGAAGAAGGAGAATATGACTGACTTGTCATTGCGCAACATTACGCAATTCGAATCGCAGAGTAATGCTAACCAAAGTATAACCAATCAGACATCTGATTTTACAATGACTACATTGGAATTGACCAATCAGACTTTTATGCACCAGTCAAATCTAACGCAAGAAAAAGAACAATTGCAAACAACCAATCAGACAGACCAACTCACCTTTAATGCCACAAGAGCAGCCAATCAGAATCGGGGAGGTGTGTTTCTGTCTGTAGAGGAGAGCGGTCAGAAGGTGAGAGGTAAGACTATGGACGTAGAGGTGAAGGAGGAGGAGCGAGAGCTGAGACAAATGGACAAAAAGGCTAAGGAGGAGGAAATGGAAGAGCTGCTGCTAATGCACAAAATCCTGGATGAAGAAAAACACAAACATCACATCAAAGTGCAACAGACGAGTATACAGCCGGACGAGAAACTAGAGCAGCTCCATCACAAACAACACACTTATACAACCACACAACGGACAGGTAAAATAAAACACTTAAACGAGATTTTTCTATTCATTCACTTGTCAAATGTCTGGTAGAATGTATTGTCAGCTGGACAATACAATGTTGTTAAAATAAAAGTCGACTTATGTTTTTGAGAAAAAGACAACGAAAAAATGCTGGTCAGGTAAGTTTGATTGGCAGTTTATTATGATCTTCAGAGCAGAATTTCATCTTAAATGTCAGCGGCATTCTAAATGAATGTCTCAGTTCTGTGTCACGGTGGGCTTTGCTTAAACTTGAGTAGTTCATCAAAATGAAAATTCTCTCATCATTTACTCACCTTCAAGTTGTTTCAAACCTGTATGAGTTTCCTTATGAGTTTCAAAAGTATGAGTTTCAAAAGAAGATATTTTGAAGAATAATGGTTACCAGACAGTTGCTGGTAACCATTGACTTCCACAGAATGGAAAAATTGAAGTTTATGGCTCTTTGCTGTCCTACATTCTTCAAAATATTTTCTTTTGTGTTCAACAGAAGAAAAAAACTCATACAGGTTTGAGGGTGAGTAAATAATGATAGAAGTTTTGTTTTTGGTGAATCATCCCTTAAGGAAAGCAAAAGTGCCCCAAGTTTACTTTACATTGTCATTTATGCAACTCCAAAATATTTTAGTTGTATTGGTTTTTTTTGTTTGTTTGTTTTTCTAAAATGTAATTATATAAACCCAAATCAAGAAACAAAAATTTCTTACTTTGCAGATGTTCTACAGAAACAATTTACAGGATTGCGGTTTGCATGTGAGATGCAAAGAAGATTAAAACAAAAGTTTTTAAAGGGGTCCTATTATGCTCTTTTACAAAGTCTTGATTTTGTTTTGGGGGTGTACTAGAACAGGCTCTCATACTAGGTTGTTCGAAAAACAGATTGTCACATCTTTTACATTACTTACAACACCTCTATCCGTTCTGGCATGAAAGCTCACAATAGTTTCCTGTATCAAATGAAGGCCCGCCTTCTGAAATACGAATGTGCTGTGATTGGTTAGCTGGGCAAGTGCGTGTTGTGATTGGTTGTATATGGCCAGTGTGTGTTGTGATTGGTTATCTGGGCCAGTGTGTGTTGTGATTGGCAGCACTAGGCGCCTGGTCGGGAAATGTAATGCCCCTTACCATTACACTGCGAGCTTCAGTGTAAATATTGCGTCAATATCAAATCAATTTGAGCGCGATTTAAACCTGGATGATTGAAACCACTCTAAGTTCGTCTGCGTTTGGGAAAGCTAGCGTGTCTTCGATATAGTGATAACACTCGTTGCCTTCTCGAGTGCTGCTCAACCAGGTCTCGTCCCATTCGATATTTGTGATATCAAAAATCTCGGAAAATATGCGTTGTAGTCCAAACGATTCGTTCGTTGTAGTTTTTGAAAAGTGATTTCTGTGAAATAAAATATCTCCTTTTGAAGTGGACTTTGAACTTTGTAGCTTTGCAGATCTTTTTTTATGCTCAAACAGCAACATTACAGACTAACTAAGTTGAAAAAGTGAAAAAGCATAATAAGACCCTATAAGACTAAAGTAGTAGTTTGGTGGTGCCTCGGTGGGGTTGCTAGGTTGTTCTGGGTAGTTTTTAGGGTTTTGCTATATGTAGTATTGTGAGTTGTTGCCATGCATGGGTGTTAAGGGGTTGCAAGATGGTTCTGGATCTTTGTTAGTACGTTACAGACATACATACATACAAACAGACAGACAGACAGATAGATCTGTCGTAATTGCCCACTTGATGTAAGTGGTGTTTAAGAACAAGCACACTGGGGCATATTTGGACCATGTTCAGCTTGATTCTGTGAACCAATGTCTATGAATATCTCAGCTGAATTTGAATAAATACTAACCGACACCCACACACCAGGAAGAGGAAGTAACACTTGGATATGCCTACATTAACTTCTGCAGTGCAGTATTGACAGCATTATATCAAATTCATTACTTGCAGAATAATAAGGCTAATGTGATTGGATTCAACACAGTACAACAATACCGCACAACACTGCAAGATCAGAATAGCTTGATTAAAAGTTGATTTTGTTGTTGTTGTTGCAAACAGGAACTACATCTCCTGTGCAACATCTCCCTCCACACAAACCCCCCAGACCACCTCCTCACCCCCCGAAAAGGAGGAGAAAACAGCGCAATCGCATCAGCAAATCTGCCATGAGAGCCCTGCTCATGTAAATCAAACATACACAGGTAAGCTGCTCAGATATTAAAATGAAATACCACATTTAAAGGACATTTCAGCCAAAACTGTAAATTTGCTGAAAATGTACTCACCCTCAGGCCATCCAAGATGTAGATGAGTTTTTAAGGTTTTAGTTTTTTTGTTTAATTTAGCATTACATCCCTCGCTCACCAATGAATCCTCTGCAGTGAATGGGTGCCGTCAGAATGACAAACAGCTGATAAAAAAATCTCACAATAATCCACAAATAATCCACCGGGAACTCAGTCCATACTTAAGGTTTTGTGAACCAAAAAGCTGTGTTTGAAATAAACAAACTGATCATAAGACATTTTCATTTCAAACCACTGCATCCAGCTAATATACAAGTCCTCTATCAACAATATTGCTTTCTCAAGTGAGAAGTCATCCTGTCTGAATCAAGAGAGAAATATACATAGATCAACCACTGTTTCCAAGTGAAAACAGTTCTAAACAAATATGTCGGTGGATTTTGATGTGAGCGAGCAACAGAGGATGCACGTTTTCATGGGAAGAAACGGGAGTTTAATGTTCAAATGCATTGACGATGTATTTGTTTCTTTCAAACACACAGCTTTTCTCTTCACAAAACATTAACTGATGGACTGGAGAGGTGTTGATTACTTGTGGATTATTGTGATGTTTTTATCAGCTGTATGGCTGTTATTCTGACGGCACCCATTCACTGCAGAGAGGATCCACTGGTGAGCAAGTAATATAATGCTACATTTCTCTTATCTGTTCTGATGAAGAAACAAACTTGAATGGCGAATAGATTTTAAGCAAATTTTCATTTTGGGTGAACTATTCTTTCAACATACAGTAAAAATAATCGTAATGGTAACGATATTGAATGTGCTGACTATGTATCTTTCTTTCACTCTCTCGCAGATAAATAAACAGATGGATGCAATCTCTCCCATATGAGTTCTTATTTATGTAACCAGTGTGTCCTGGGACGTTAAGAGATACGGCACTAATGACTTTTAAAAAAACACCTGCAGCCAGGCCATTCTCACCTCTTCCTAATCTCTTTCTCTGCTCAAAGCCATGAGGACAAAGACAATTCTGACGCAGAAGATGTTTGCATGGAGGATGGTTCCTGCTGAAGAGTCCCTGTGCTCCTGTTGGCTCTTTGAAAGGACATTCAAATTTCTAGGTTCAGAAGTGGGATTTGGGAATCATGTAAATCCAGAAGTTCAGAACATTAGAAGCATGAAACACCTTTTGAACCCTGGACAGAGGAAGCGTATGTCAGAGGAACCAAGTAAGAGCATGATGCTGGGTCAGTAGTTGGTGCATCGCACACAGACGGATGCCGTTCAGTGTGAAGTTGTCGATTCTGTTCAGCACAGAACTGGCAAAATGTGGAAGGGAGTGGCTTGAAAAGACCTTGAAAAGATTTCCTATGATCACTCACCTTAAGAGACAAACCGGTAGTTGCTCCTGTGCTACATCTTACCTATCATTTTGAATCACCCCAAAAAAGCGGTTGCCATATGTTGTAAAATTGAGGCTTGGATTTCATGAAATAATTGAAAAAAAAACTTTTGACTGCTACCAGTTGTTTCCACACCACGAACGGTCCCACACATAGTATCCACCAC
Source organism: Sinocyclocheilus anophthalmus (assembly GCA_018155175.1). Taxonomy (NCBI): domain Eukaryota; kingdom Metazoa; phylum Chordata; class Actinopteri; order Cypriniformes; family Cyprinidae; genus Sinocyclocheilus; species Sinocyclocheilus anophthalmus. Next base: position 14,907 of record JADLZN010010501.1, read on the forward strand.
ACCACACCACGCAACGCCTTTTTGAAGAAGACCACACCGACGAGCCCAATCAAAAAATTTTTTTGTTGTTGTTTTATGTCATATTTCAAACGATATGTTTTTACCTAAAACAGACAAACACAGAGAACGCTTGAACAACTTTGTATTTTAATATATTACCAGTCAAAATCACAAAGTACCTTTGCTATAAGTTGTTTTCAGTATCATTTGTTATTATTTAAGCGATTCTTAACACTGGAAATTCACACAGGATAAAGCAAGGGAATGCATTTCTGTCTCAATTAATTCCTCATACCTCTAAGAGTGTAAAGGTGCTACATTATAACACAAAGCAGTAAGAGTTTATTCATTAATATTATTTATTCTGTTGTAAATCTGTTCTGCCTTTCTACGTTGTGTGTACACGACCGAGACACACGACTTTGGCTGGTTCATCATAGTCTTACAAAGCTCTCACCAGAAGACCAAAATGTGGATTATTTGTAGTATGTTCATGTACAGATGGTCTGTTTTGGATCTATACTAAATGTTGCAGAGTGTGCAGAATTTGCACTCTTCTTTTATACGTAGAATAAAATTTAAACACTAACCATTAAGGTGTCATTTTTATTTATTAATTAAGTTTGTGGAATTTTAATTAGATTTAATGTTCTTAGATTTTAACAGGTTTTTCATTGTTCACCCCAAAATAAAAATTTGCTGAACCTTCCGGCCATCCAAGATGTAGATGAGTTTTTTTCTTCATCAGAACAGATTTGCAGACATGCAGCATACACACTTGCCTCAAGCCCCTCGCACCTCTTTGCGCCATGTGCCTGGGTGCCGTGCTTGAGAGTCCAACAGCTGCTCCCCCATACCGTACACCACGGACTCCCCCTGACTCAGTCATCACCTGATGCGTTGAGAAGTGAACAGCGTGTGGTTGAAGAACACCACAACTCAACGCGTTTTTCCCTAACATTCCCACTCCACCATCCCACAAATCCTGCATTTTCCTCTGCTGTGCAAAACGTGCGACTTCTTCCTCCTGTTCACCACACACTTGCACACAAGAATCTCACAATTATTGGTTAGCAACTGCACACAGTTTCACACTGTTTTAAACCCCCCGCGCCACACACTTTTAGGAAATTGTTTGTGTTCTGACGGGGGTTGTACAAACAGCTACAACGACACGTCTTAGTCGGTGTCATTACACAAGATGTTAATTGATTTGATGGAGTCGTGGATTATTTGTTTATTGTGATGTTTTTATCAGCGGTTTGGACTCTCATTCTGACGGCACCATTCAATGCAGAGGATCCAGTGATGAGCAAGTGATGTAATGCAAAAATTCTCCAAATCTGTTCTGATGAAGAAACAAACGCATCTAATTCTAGGATGACCTGAGGGAGAACAAGTTTAATTTTTAGGTGAACTATTCCTTTAATGCAAACTTATTCAGAAGTTCACATGGACTTCATCTATTGGGCTTCCACAGTCTTTCTCCAACTCATTTGGCTGACACTTTTATTCAAAGTGACATACAGTGTGTTTCCTGGGAATCAAACCTTTGACCTTTATGGTTGCTAGCACCATGAATACCAGATGAGCTACATAAACACTTGTTTTCAACCAGTGCATATAATGGTTTGTTTGTCCTCTTTACACTGCCGACTGATTACAACTACTATCCAAATTTTGCCCAGAAAACGTCACCTTCTTCACTCACAGATTTATGCAACAGTTTTTCATTTGTCGTATGATTTGATTTGGCAGAGGGTTCTGATCCAAGTTCAGCACATTTTACACAATTACATTACCGTTCAAAAGTTTGGGGTCAGTACTTTGTTTTTCTTTTTTGCAAGAAAGGATCTAGCCAAAATGATCAAAGTGACAGTAAAAATTTGTTATTGAAATAATGCTGTTCTTTTAATTTTCTACTCAGAAATATCCGGCAAACAAGCATCACGGTTTGCACCAAATAACTACTGTTTTCATATGTGATAATATAAAGTTTCTTGAGCAGGCAAATCCAGCTATGGGACCTTCGGACACGTGAAATCAGTCTAAGTCGCTGGGGTATATTTGTGCAATAACCAAAAATACATTGTAAGGGTCAAAATTATAGATTTTTCTTTTATGCCAAAAACCATAGGCTATTACGATAGTGTATGTAGTTCCATGAAGATTTTTGTCCATGTCACCGTAAATATATTAAACTGCATGCTAAGAACCTAATTTGGACAACTTAACGACGATTTTCAGTATTTTGTTTTTTTTTGCACCCTCAGATGACAGATTTTCAAATAGTAGTATCTCAGCCAAATAGTCCTATCCTAACAAACCATGCATCCATGGAAAGCTTATTTATTCAGCTTTCAGAGTATGTATAAATCCCAATTTCAAAAAATTGCCCGTCTGCTGGTTTGTGGCCCGGGTCATATAGAAGCTTTGGGGATCATGTGACACTAAGACGAGCACACACATACACACTGCTGAAAGTTCAGCTTTGCAATCACAGGAATAAATTCTGTTTTAAAATATATTAAACTAGAAACACTCATCAACAAGTCATTTAACAATATTACTGGTTTTACTGTATTATTGATCAAATAAATGTAGCCTTGGGGCTGCAATACGAGACTTATTTACAATCTTAAACATCTCTGGACCCCACACCTTTACACGATAGGCAGGCCGGGTTCAGTCCCCGGCCCTGAAAATGCATGAAGTGGGGACGTCCCAGAAGTCCATTTATCCTCTCACCCATGAAGTTCCATGCAGTCGGAGGTTTTGTGCTGCCTTCCTGAAATGGGAGGAAACGTTATTGCGTTGAGGGCGCACAGACACGGGATGGGTATGCACTCGCTTCCCTAGTGTTGTTTAGTGTTTTTTGGGAAGCGACTAACAAGGATTCCGTGCACCCTAACGGTATGCGGAAGTTGCACAATTCCCCGTGTTCGGTTGCAAGCCTCAAGCACGACACGAGTTCTTCACGTCTACGGGCACTGACAGATCTACACTCTTCAGCTGAATTTTCTGGAACCAGACTGTGAATCTCAACAAGACCGAATTTTTCTGACCTTTGACCTCTAGCTACGATAAATAATCCATTGATGTTTGTAGCAGTATATTGAGCTTGACCAGCATTTATGCAATGACAAAATGGCCTATCATGCAGTTTGTTTTTGTTTGGTCTGTGTGTGAATGGTTGAGAGGGTGCGCTGCTCTGCTGCGGCCCACCCGGACAGATAGACGCACTCCCTCACTTCATATCTGACTCGCTCCCTTGATAACTGGAATTTATGTGCTGAATTAATGCAATTAATTATGTGGCCCTGCATTCCTGTGGGAGGAGAGGGACAGTGAGGGTCGACAAAGTGGATCTGCTCAGTGCTGGCATTGTACAGCATGACCTTAGATGAGCTTGACATTTTGATGCACGAAGATTCAACTCAATCCTGGAATAAACTTCACTATGCATTGCAGTTATTTTAAGTACTGTACCTCACTTAGTATTTTAAATGTTTATGTACTTCACTAAGAATGGATTGCAACCACTGATGTATGCACTATCTGCATTTTTTGGCATGCATTTTAGCCTTTTACACAAATGTTCATATTCTGTAAGTATCTAACATCCAGAAGATGATCAAAAATAGCTGTCTTTTTATACCCTGAAATTGAGTGTTATTTTAGTTCTAATCATCTACTATTTCATATTTTGAATTAAGTTTAACTTTTATATTTTCGGTTTTCATTTTAATTTTAGTTTAGGTTTTAAGCATTTTAGTAAAAGGTATCTTTAAGGTTTATATCAGTTAGTACTTAACTTTATTTATTTAGGTTTTCATTTTAATTTTAGTTTAGGTTTTAAGCATTTTAGTAAAAGGTATCTTTAAGTTTTATATCAGTTTTAGTACTTTAACTTTATTTATTTATTGAATCATTCATTAATTTTCCATCTAATATTTTATAATCAGATTACAAGTCTTTAGTAGTTAGTTTTAGTCAGTTAACAATAACAACACTGCTAAAGAATTCCAACACTGCTTGAATTTATTTTGAATTACATATTATTATACATTATTTTGTGTTTTAGGGTGTTTTAGGAAATGTCAACTTGTGTTTTGGCAGAAAATTTTCAGTTATTCCACAATTTTTTTCTTACAGTGTATGGCATCTACTTTAACCTTCTTAAAGTCAGCTGTGTTCTACTTCAACTGCAAGAGATGTTGCTATGAATGATAAATTATTTAATCCATTTCTTTTTATTCCTACAGTTTCATTCATACATTTTTATTACTCCAAAAGGAAGATGTATTTTCTCTGAGAGAGCAAAACAATCACTGAAATATTACGTGCTTCAGTATTACTCCAGTAATTATTACTGAAGCCAAAGCAAAGATATTTGTAAATAAAAATCACTCTAATATTTGGCAACCATAAAAGGTCACATACTGAAAGATACCCCTAAGAGAGAGAGGATGAGAAGGCATGTTCCTCTCTGCTAGTGCACTCGTTTTCCTCCAAGCACACTTCAGCAAAGTTGCTATAAAGTTTGTTATTATTATTATTGCTGCAAAAGTATGATGTACAGGCACTTAGCGTCCATCTTTGCAAGAGTTAAAGCACTAAGAGCAGATAAATCTCACGTATGCTAACAGAGAGATGAGTTTGCACCCTCCCTCTTCATGATTTAGCCTCCATTAGCCTGCTAGCATAACAGACACACACAGGTTGTCCACAAACCCACAGCACTGTTCAATGGCAATAAGGCCACGTTCTGGATAGTGTCATGTTCTGCCCAGACCTGTTGATGTTAAAAATGTGTGTGAAATTCAAAGAATTGATGAAAGGAATTGAAGAAAATCATGCTAACAGCTAAGAAAAAGTGTGTGTGAAGCAAAACTTATATCAAAATACATGCAGTACAAAATATGCACTTTTTATATAACACATTCTATTTAAATGCTAAAGATATTTAAATTATAATGACAAATTTCAGTAACTTTTGGTCTGTTTGAGCTTTCATATGGTTTCATAAGACTTGAAATATACTTTACAGTCACATGGCACTTGTTGGAGGAGAATGTCCAAGATTTGTATGATTAAAAACATGAATTAGACTCTAAATTAGAGGTGAGAACCGGAACAAATCTCAGGAAACATATTGTTTTTCAATGCAGACAAACTCTCTTTAGTGTTGAGAGTTGAAAAAGCAAACTAGATACTTTGAGATTTAAATGATCACATTTTTAAACTTGTTTCAGAGAATGTGGATGAAAGACTTCTAAATAAGACCTCCCAGCTGAAAAAACAATAGAACCATCATAGAAAATTCGAATAGTTTCCACTACAAATACCATTACAAAAATTACAAATTACACCCAGCACTTTTCACCAGTAAAAATGGTTTAATGGGCGTGTTTTTGGGACTATCATTAGGATTTATTGGTTTTAAACAAGCCACCGCAATAGAAGGTGACAATTAAAAAAACCAGTAGAGACCCACAGGGTCCCTTGCAGTTTCCAGTAAAACCAATACAGTCCCATAAGACCAGTAAAACCGTTACCATTTTGTGATTGCTTTCTCTTGCTTTTTTTCAGCAGGGCTTGCCCGTCCAGAAACACAGCTCAAACCGTTTTAATCAGCATGCACAATATTTTCCAATACACAATAAACGCATGAGCACATGCCACAATGCCTTAAATAAAGATAACGGAAGCGTGTGTGCTGCTGGTGCAATAACAGATCTGATCTATTGTGTGTTGCTTCTGTATGGTTTGGGTGTGTTATATGTGTGCGTTCTTCCGCTATTATGTTGTGTTGGTGTGTTCGAGAAAGAGAGAGATTAGAGAGAGCTGTGTGTGTTGAGTATTGTATGTTTATCTCTGTGCATATTTGTGTGACACTGAGCCTCAAATAAACTCCTGCCACAGACCTTCTGAGACTGACGGTATTTGTCTCGTATGCTCTCACAGACTGTACAGCTGTTACCCTGATGTGCGGCTCAACTGACATTCTGCTGTCCATCACTTATGTTCTGTGTGATCAGCAAGCACAAATATTGTCACAATGTTACATTTTGGTTGCAAGTATAGTGTATTATTGCAGTACAAAGTTTTAAAACAGATGTTATTTGCCATGCATATTTGCAATATTATTAGTTAGTTTACCTTGACCCTACTGTACATCTGAAACATGCATTTTCCACATGCTGCTTTGAAAAACCCCCCCAAAAAAACAAAATACTGATTCGATGTCTTCATTTGTTTTTATAACAGTAACACTTTAGTATAGGGACCAATTCTTACTATTAACTAGTTGCTTATTAGAATACCTATTGGTAACATATTGGCTTATTTTACACATTAGTTTAACATATTAGTTTATTAGCACTTATAAATCACATATTCTGCATGACCATATTCTACATTCTTAATCCTACCTAATACCTAAACTTAATTACCTTACTAGTTATTAATAAGCAGCAAATTAGGAGTTGACTGAGGCAATGGTCATAGTTAATGGTTTGTTAATAGTAAGAATTGGACTTTAAAAAAAATTGGGACCTTTATAACTAATATAAAATGCTCTGGAAATGTTGTGAAAACACATGGTAGGTTTTTTTTATAGCTGCCTTTTACTAATCAGTAATGTATTTTATGATAAAAAAAAAAAAGTTTTTGCCAAGCATTGTTTTTAGGCTTTAAGTCTTCTATAAGAAATATTTTGATGTGTGTGGGGGACCTATAGTTTAACTAGAATTGAAAATAAATGAACAAACAAACAAATAAATAAATAAACTAAACCTGTTAATCATTCAGAACATTTATAAATAATATGCATGTTTCAAAACCCTTTGACATCTATCATATTGAAAACATACAACATTTCTACAACTAAAATCATGCATTGTTACACAGTCAATGTTCTGGGAGCCTGTTGATCGATTTAATAAATAAGCGTTTTATCTATTGATTAGAATATTAATACTGAATTTTCATTTGTTAGTATTTCTTTTTATCCAAATGTTGAATGTTTGGACACAAGTCAGCAAGCCTTGGGTAGCGTGGGAATGACTATAAATGTTATAAACTATAAACCACTAAAGATAAACTGAAACTTTTTCATCAAACATCCCGCCTAGTTTCTCTCACTACTACTAACAGTACAGTCAATGTTTTTCTTCTTTACAAATAATGATCATTTAAATGAGAATTCAGGGACTTTCAGGTGAGAGTGTGGTTGTAACTCTCAACTGGTTGACATCATCCGCGCTAGTGGAATGGGTCCCCCCCCCCCCCCCCCCCCCCCCCCCCCCCTTCCATATCGACCACTAAAAGTCCGAGGTCCCTGGGCAGATTTCTGAGCTAAACAGATTATATGAAAATTTAGATTTTTTAGAAAGCTGTTGGACAATAGGCCTGTTGATTATTAGGATTACAAACAGAGAGGCAATATTTTTTCCCCCTTGGTTTCTGAAGTAGGATCCCAAGTTGTTGCTTTGGATAAAATCATATTCAGTGTTTTTTGAAAGCTAAATGTGCCTTGCTGTTGTCCCTTCAACTAAATACTAACCAGAACAGTTTAACTTCATCATGAGCTTTGACCTGGTCACTTCTTAGAGAGTGACACTGCGGCGTGTTTGGACAGCTTTGTATTGATGTCATCAGATGTGGCAGGCATGACATGTGAGCACACACGCATGTTTTGCACAAATGAACCTTTAGCTCTGAAATGTTTAGCGAACAGGAAATTAAAGTTCTGCTTTTGTGTGATATGCAGATAGCACAACTGTAAATAGGTCTGTTTGGCTATGCATGCTGCAAAGCATGTGCATGTTTTGTTTTTTTGGTTCTCCCATCATCAGAAGTGGAGTTTTTAAGTGTGGGGTGGGTGGGGGGGGGGAGTGCTTGGTGCTTTTATGTATCCAAGTTTCACAGGGTCCTTGCAGAGACCGTTTGGAGGGGCAGGTGCTCAAAGTATAAAAGGGGCACATGGAGCACGGCTTTTAATAGGGCTGTGCTCCTTGCTGAGACATGTATCGAAACGGATGCTTCTGTATAGATGGCAGCAAATGCCGTGATGCAGTTTTGAAAAAGAAACACGGAAAAGAAAAGTCCATTTTAAGTTTAAAAGTTAAATAAATATTTCTTTGCACCTCTTAATCACTCTGAAATTAGAAACGGAATTATAGCCTATTAGGCCTATTATTATTATTAAGTTACATGGGTATGGTGGCTTTGCTGTTGTAAACACTACTGTTGTTGTGGAAACACATATTTCCGTCTTATTTAAAATATAATTATATTATAATCCTGTTCTGAATTTATTCATTTTTAAAATTATAATGATTATACAACAGATGATAAGTAGCCTATAAATCAGGGGGGGGGGGGGGGGAGATGAGAAAAATCAGTAAAGCCTGGTTTATCAGGGTTGTGATAATTATTTTTAAGGCTTTTAAAATAAATACTGTAATAAAAAAAAGTTCAAAGTAATAGTTTTTTAGTCATTTAAACATATACACGTAGATAACATAAAGACAAGACTCGACGCCCTTTAAACTTTTCCCAATCAAACAGCAAGAACGAAAGAGAACAGGTAACTTTGTTTATATTGCTGTGTAGAACTTTAGCTGCATTTTTAATATTTAATTTGAAAAAAATGTAATTTCGTCCCCCGCACTTTATTCGGGCAGGTGTGTTCACGTAGAGGTTTCTAGATTTAAATTCAAACAGACAGTTTCGATAATCTATGCATGACCTGGCGTTTTATTCGTATCCAAAATGAGGAGAAGTGAATATCTGGAGCGCTCAACACTCTCATGCAGTGTTTGTTTAATTCATACTCGAAGCTGGAGGGCGTTCTCGTGCAGAAAGTCCAAAACAGACTCATAGAATGAATGACTTATGGCGTGCAGGAAAGCCTAACATGAACGAAAGCATCCGGCTATCACTGTAGCTGAGCTGAATAAAAAGCAGAAAAAACCATGAAGACAACAAACACACGATTGCGAAAATATACGGGTTATGTGTGTTTTTCAAATTATCTCCAGGTAATAAATAAACAATACTGATTGACATATCATTTAGTAGCCTATAGAAACTATAAATTTCCTGCCTTATTCTGTGATAAAAATGGGGAAAAGGTGCTTGTAGTAGCCTTTATAAACCGATCATAAAATTATCATTAGGAAAATATTGAACAAAAGTATCATAGCCCCTTGCTGCAGCTAACCTTACTTCCACAGGCTACACACAGCAATATAAACAACAGCTGTGCATGCTATCTTCACGCAGTTCTTGTATAATAATAATAATTTAATAATATAAGTTTGCAAGCACACCGCTCCGCTGAGAACTGCACTTACTGGCAGCCACGGACGTTATGAACTAAGGCATCCTGGTAGTGCGCTACATTAAAGGTGTCTGAACATGAGGGATAACCCTTGATGAGATCGTCAGGTGAAAGGTCATTATGTGGATTATTTTATTTACGGCTAACTTATTATTCATTCATTTTACTAATAGTTAGATTGGGCAGGCCTTCACAAAATGGCGTTTAATTACAAAAAAATAAAAAGATTGCTTTGACAAAAGGGCACTTTGGGCATCAAGTACCCATCGCACCCCCCTCTGCACGTGCTTGGTTCTCAGTGCATGTTGTCATAGTTTTGTAAATTTCTGTAGTGATGAACAAAAGAAGAAAGTAATGATAGCTTTCAAAAGAGGAAAAAGACATCAAGAAATTGCAAGTTTTAGCTTCAACTATGAATAAAGCAGAATAAAAGTTGATTCGCTGATTTAATTAAATTGATGTGTTTTAAAATTAATGAGTTGGACTGTAAAGGAAAAATAGCATTTTTTTGGGTCAAAATTGTGAAAGGCAATAATATTTTACGTAGTAAGCGGGACATTCGAGTAGCGCATTCTAGGAAAAGTGAAACAATTTTGTTAAAGGGTTGTGGCATCCCAGAATGCACTGCAGCATGAATACATTATGTGGTTACTGTTATATGATTTTTGTATTTCATGTTATGCTTTATCATTGATAAAGTTTGTGTGTTAAATGTTGAGGTCTATGTAAAACCATATTAAACAACTTTTTTGTATTTACAAGGTATATCCCTGCTTTATGGTAAGTGTAATACAAGAATACCTATAATAAGAAATCTTGTGTTGATAATTTAATATTTGTATAAATATATAACATTTGTATGATCTGACCAGAATGTATTGACTTATGTGGATAATTACAACTAAATTATTATTCATTCATTTTACTAATAGTTAGATTGGCCAGGCCTTTACAAAATGGCGTTTAATTACAAAAAAATTATAATAATTGCCTTGACAGAAGGGCACTTTGGGCATCAAGGGGAAAAGGGGCAGGTGCTCAAGCACCCATCGCACCCCCCTCTGCACGTGCTTGGTTCTCAGTGCATGTTGTCATAGTTTTGTAAATTTCTGTAGTGATGAATGAAATACAGAATGTATTGACTTAAGACATTTTGAATTTAATGAACGAACACGTTTAATTGGATAAGTACTTAGGATAATTTAGTAATTTTTGTTTTCATAATTAATTCCCATGCTTCTATCTCTGTTATTTCACACTTTTGAGGATTTTATTATTATTTAAAAACATGACAAATAGTATTTGCAAAGAATAATATTGACTGGGGTTTCTCGTTTTACTTTTAACATCCTCCAGGCCTAAAAATAAGGATTGTTTTGTATTTAAGGTAGCTTTTATAAACCACTGAAGGTATTTGAAGCTCTGTTATTGCAGTACTCCTATGGAGACCTCAAGGTTGCATAATGGTCTCGTATGGCCATAGTTTCCAAACACCTTGAAGGCTTTCCTGTTTATTTACAATGTAGCAAAGGGGACATGTTGTCCACCGAGAATTCCACCTCTACCTTCATGCCTCTGTATCAATCTCTTGGTTTTGCTCTTCTCATTCGTTCTTGAACAATGGATCTTAAAGTCTTTGTGTGGAATGTATCTGCTTTCAGGGGCACAATCAGAATTTAATAGGAATGTTTGTGGAAAAGCAATAACTGTGTGTCCTATCGTCATGGTCAAGGCTGTATTAGTGAGGAGGAAATATGAAATTAACTGTTAAGAAACTCTTTAGTGACTCATGTTGGTATAATTGAAACATATTCACACACACTGTCTCACACACACAAGGCCAATATGATGAGGTGCCGAGTGGAGTAGATTAGTCTGTGATAAATCACATCTGCTCTGTGTGAAACCGATGATACAGACATACTCCATAAACTCCAGCATGCCAAAAAACACACATGTGAAACACTGAGAGAGACGGAGATAAACACACATAAACAGACACTAAAATCTGTTGTGTGTGTGGAAAAAGAGTACAAGGAGGCACTCTTAGCTTCAGCTAAATCTTTATTACCATGCGCTTGAGTAGTTTGCAATCACACCAGCATAAAAATAAACTATTTTAATACATTCTCCTAAACTAGTGACAGCTATAAGTAACCAAGTAATCATGACCAACCTGAAACTTTTTTTTTTGCCTCCGCCCTACGTGTGTAAAAAAAAGTGTTTAGTCAGCCACCAATTGTTCAAGTTCTCCCCCTTAAAAAGATGAGAGAGGCCTGTATTTAACTATGAGAGACAAATGAGAAAAAAAATCCAGAAAAAAATCACATTGTAGGATTTTTAAAAGAATTTATTTGCAAATTATGGTGGAAAATAAGTATTTGGTCAATAACAAAATTTCGTCTCAATACTTTGTTATATACTCTTTGTTTGCCTAATAGACAGAGAATCAAACGTTTTCTGTAGTCTTCACAAGGTTTTCACACACTGTTGCTGGTATTTGGCCCATTCCTCCATGCAGATCTAAAGTAATGTTTTGGGGCTGTCGCTGGGCAAACACGGATTTTCAACTCCCTCCAAAAATTTTCTATGGGGTTGAGATCTGGAGACTGGCTAGGCCGCTCCAGGACCTTGAAATGCTTCTTTTGAAGCCACTCCTTCGTTGCCCGGGCGTGTGTTTGGGATCATTGTCATGCTGAAGACCCAGCCACGTTTCATCTTCAATGCCCTTGCTGATGGAAGGAGTTTTTCACTCAAAATCTCACGATACATGGCCCCCATCATTCTTTCGTTTACACGGATCAGTCGTGCTGGTCCCTTTGCAGAAAAACAGCCCTAAAGTATGATGTTTCCACCCCCATGCTTCACCGTAGGTATGGTGTTCTTTGGATGCAACTCGCATTCTTTCTCCTCCGAACACGACAAGTTGAGTTTTTTACCAAAAATTCTATTTTGGTTTCATCTGACCATAATACATTCTCCCAATCCTCTTCTGGATAATCCAAATGCTCTCTAGCAAACTTCAAACGGGCCCGGACATGTACTGGCTTAAGCAGGGGGACATGTCTGGCACTGCAGGTTTTGAGTCCCTGGCGGCGTAGTGTGTTACCGATGGTAGCCTTTGTTACTTTGGTCCTAGCTCTCTGCAGGCCATTCACTAGGTCCCCCCGTGTGGTTATGGGATTTTTGCTCACAGTTCCTGTGATCATTTTTGGAAAACCCCACGGGTGAGACTCTTGCGTGGGCCCCAGGATCGATGGCATTCATCGTAGATTACAGTGTGGTCTTGTATGTCTCTCCATTTTTCTAATAATTGCCTGCCCACAGTGATTTCTCTTCTTCACACCAAGACATTCTTCTTACCTATTGGCAGATTTCCCCAGAGCCCGGTTCTTCCCAGCCCCCCTTCTGTGGTGCAGGTCTACAATCTTGTTTCTGGTGTCCTTTGACAGCTCATTGGTCTTTGCCATGGTGGAGTTTGGAGTGTGACTATTTGAGGTTGTGGACAAGTGTCTTTTATACTATACGAGTTCAGAGAACATATGCCTAGTATACAGGGGGGAACAGTGGAGGGGGAAACCAGAGGAGTCCCGTCGCTTAAAGAGAAGCTGGTTCCCAAGGTCTTTGGTAGGCCCGAATTTTCTTGCTTGTTTGTAGGTGACGGCAAATACTATTTTAACGCGAGGATTGACCAATTATTCTTAAAAAGATCCTACAATGGGATTTTTCTCTTGATTTTGTTTCTGATTTTCTCTCATAGTTTAGGTATACCTATTATGAAAATTACAGACCTCTCTCATCTTTTTAAGTGGGAGAACTTGCACCATTGGTGGCTGACTAAATACTTTTTTACCCCACTGTACATAGTTTTAAAACAGGGTGACATATCATGAAAATGTCACGGACTTTTCCATGTTTTAAGTGCTATAATCAGGTCCCCAGTGCATCTACCACCCAAGGAAAGTGAAAAAGATTAACCCAGTAACTTTTTTTTGGTAAGCCTTTTTCTGCAAACGTCTGAGAAAACGACCGCGTCTGATTTCGCTCCCTTGGTGAAGCGGCAAAGGGATCTCATTATAATATTACCATCCCTTAATCTGCAAGTTTCCACCCACAGCACCGCCATTTTGATTTTGCAAGCAACAACTGTGTACCAGCTCTAATGCCATGGCGAAAGTATTGAGGCAAAAACAATGCCTAAACTGTTCTCCTTTTGGCTGCACAGACACCCTCTGAGCGACAAGAACACGCGATTTTACTGCAAGTGCCAGCCTCAGAGGAGTCAACAGAGCAGTGGATTTATTGATTTATTCACTGTATATTACTCTGCTGCCACACAGATCTAAAATAAACATGCAATTTATTTTCCCAGCTGTTTAGCTTCACAGACATAACCGACTGTTTTTTTGTAACTCGTGTGTGTTTTTAAACGTAAACTTGTGTGTGAATGAGAACTTAGGGTGTGTTAAGGTACTCCATGCATTGTCGCAGAAGTGACCGTAGGATTTCTCGTGTCCCGGTCGGTGTTGGTTGGTTGTGGTGGGCTTCGGGATGTGCCCTTTTCGCAGAATTTGTTTTGGAAGTCATAGAAAACCGTATCAGAAGTTTAAAACTCATAGGTGTTTAAAAGAAAAACATGATTTCAGCGTGATAACATGATAATCAACCCAAACAGTATGTTTTTTAGCAGGTACGATCCTGTAATGGCCCAGCCAGATGTTGCCAACATGATTTTCAGGGGAAGGTTGCTAAAGATTGAAATGTTGGTTGCTTATAAAGAGTTGCTAAATGCCTTGCATGTCATTTGTGACAAATCACGAATGCAAACTTCTGTCACTGCAATCAATCCTCAGCAAAAATTTTTTTTTTTTTACAAATATGTTAATTTTAGATGCGTTTATAAAATAATATAAATGCATAATATTAAAATATAAATAACTAATTTGAAATACAACATTGAATTATTTAACACTTTCACATTTTTTTAACAATTGCAATTTAAGTTTATTTTTATTAGCTAGTAAACTATTAAAACTACTCATTCTGAACAATTATAGATTTAAGCAATGTATTAGTAGTTCGTACGCTACACTCTAAGAAAAGTCTGTAAAAATAGGGCAAAATCTGTTAATATGAAGGAATTTTCCATATTGATTTTTCACAGGTTTTTTTTTACCTGCATTTTTAATTACGCGTTGTATTTTGTGTTTTCGGGTTACAGGGTTATAATGGATAATGTCCTGGAAAATTATTTTTCTAGATATTTTTCTTACCGTGCACTAACTGATCAACAAACTCAAGTACAAGCTACTAACAAGGTGTATCATAAATGAACAATTATTCAATTATTATTATTATTATTAAATTGAACAGTTGCAAATAGCAATTATAATTTAATTCATGTGATGTGTGTACTGCTAGGCACATTTGGTTTCCTTTTTTTGTGTAATTTAGATGGAAAATGTTTGCCTTTTTATTGTTTGAGTCACTTATCGAAAGTTGCTAAATGTTGCCAAATAAATAAAAAAAAAATTGCTAAATTTGTTGCTAGGTGCTTTTGGAAGAAAAAGTTGCTAGGGTAGTCTGAAAAGTTGCTAAATTTAGAAACAAAATTGCTAAGTTGGCAACACTAGGGCCCAGCTCTATTCTGGAAAAGGGGCTGGGAGCAGCAGCTCATTTGCATTTAAAGAGACATGCCCGAAAAACAGCGTGTTTCTTCTTCCACTCAAAATATGCCTTTTTAAAATGATATAATAAATGATCTGTAGAGTATTTTGAGCTGAAACTTCACATACACATTCTGGGGACACCAGAGACTTTATTACATATTGTAAAAAGGGCATAATATGTCTCCTTTAATGTTTTAGATGACACAACAGCATTCGCAATGTAAAAAAATCCAAAACAGCACTACTTATATACAAAAACGCGCCCTATTCATTAAAAATTAAATTTGCTTCTCCTTCAACCAATCAGTCAAACAATACCATTCTCAAAACCAGTTTAAACACAGCAAACTATTTTTATATTAGCCTATAGTACGCACGACCTCTGAGTAAAGCTAGTTTAATTTAATTTGTTCATTCCAAAAATATTTCAAACGTTTGTGGACTCAGTTTTGTAGTCTAGTTTTCTAATACAGTTTAAAATTGCCTTAAATTACTCAACATATGTCATTTATTATCACATTATTTATTTGTTTTGCGTGTTTGTGGATTCAGTCGGTTTTTGAAACTCACTGATGGAATGTGATTTCTGCGTGAAAACGTTCCTAAGCAGATTTCGTGCACAAATACCTGCGTACACAGTTAGTGAATGTGGCTGCCAATGTCTGTCAAGCTGAATTAAGTGCAAAAACTGTGAAGAAGAAAGGACATTCAATGCAGTAAGTATGTGAGGCACTGTGGAAAAACATTCATTTTCGACCTAATGCGTTGTTTGCTTTCCACGGTTTGCACTGAGGAAAGAAGAAAAATTCTTACATTCATTTAAAGCAACACTGCCATCTGTTGATGAGACTGTCACAGCACAACAGCTTCAACTCAATAAGTCCTACTGAAGCTCCAATGTGTCTTTCACCCCCTTCTATTAAGCGCATGCGAAACATTCATCCGTCGCTAGACATTGCTTATAAAGTGACAGTTTATGTAAAGCAAAAGATTTGAACTACATTCACTGTGCTCCATTCATTGTGCTTAGCCCATCTCTGGCTCCTTCTCTGCAGGCCCTTTATTTTTTTTAACTAATCTATCAGGCATTGAGTCTTTGATCGTTATTTTCCAGAATGTGGGATCATCACATATCCTCTTGGCTCTGACTAGTCAGTGACGACACTTGGCATCGTGAAGTAGCCGGATGGATGAGGGAGGACCATACAACCCTGATCTGGGCTGGGGGTGTATGCAGGGGGTTCATCTGAAGGGTTATCGGTCGAGCTGTCGACGGGGTCGGTGTTTGGAGTTGCTGGCATGGCGGTGGGAGGAGTTACAACGTAGCCTCCATTTTCTGGAGCAAAACTCTCAGACTTTCCCGACACGCATGTGTGATGTCTGTCCATAGAGCTGTCAGGTAATTTGTCCTGGGTGCAGGATTCCTCGCAGCACAGAATATAAGGCCCGCTGAAGTTTATGCCTGATTTGTCTTTGCACATGCCTTCCCCCACATAGGCGTGCAAGTGGTTTGATCCCCCTGACCTTGCCATTTTAACAGCATCTTCACTGTGTGACAAGAGCGGCTCCCAAGAGACACTGTAACAAAGTTAAGTGTAAAAGAAAAATATTGTCAGACATGGAGATTTAAGATACACAGGCATGAAACTGAATCCACTTCCATAATGGGACTTACAATAAGTTTGAGTGTTTGAAAAGAAAAGAGGCATTAGGTGACAGGTTTCATTTCCTTTTTAGAGAAGTGTTGCTATTATTAACTAAAACTAAAAGCAAACCTAAAACTAACAATGCTTTTCAGTAATAGTGCCGAAATATAAATAAAATCTAAATAAGAATAATGATATAAAATATTTTACACATTAAGTCGAAGTACTGAAATGACTAAAACTAAAGCTGAAATAAAATAGTTCAACGTAAATAATTAGAATAAAAATTCAAACCACATAAATCAACAACAAAGATTTTCTAAAATTACTTAAACTAAAATGAAAATTGAAAATAAAAAAAAAGCTAATCTGAAATACTGACATTTATGAAGACAATTCATATTTTTATTGCAAAATGTTGTAATTTTAGTCAGAGCTGCTTGCCTGCTTTTGCAGAGACTGACATTGTCTGCAGCCAGTAGTACACAGATGGAGGTTGTCTCTTTCTCACTCTGGAGATTTGGCCATCCACCGGGAGTCTTCAGAAAGATAGAAAAAACAATTATGTAATACATATAACTAGGTGTAATTTGGAAGAGTGGATTACTAGTTATAATACTTAGACTGTACTTAGACCAAAAAGGCATATTTGCCATCATTTTAGCTTTTGTGTACCAGAAACAGTGAAATGGAATGCCTTTTGACAAAGGTATTGAAATAAAAACAAACGGAAAACACTATATTAATATTGTACATCAAGCTGCAGATTCACCTTAAACATTTACTGTTCTGAGATCAGTTAGTAAAGACTCACCGTTACCATCTCCTCCAGCACTTTGCTCTTTATGGGTGATGGAATCGATCCTTTCCAAATCTTGATCCTTCTATTATAGAATTACACACATGAATAAACAAACACAAACAAAAAACGCTAAACATGAGCGAATGTTCCTGTACCAATACCAGTGTAATGAGATGAGATTGATTTCAAGAGAATGTATAAATCGATTAAATGTATATTTTGATTTCAGTGTATGCCATTTTGGACGGCTGCATAAATGCATGAATGTAAATGAATAGTGGGTTTCACCTGTGTAAGACTGGTAGCCCGTTGTACAAGGTGACGAAAAAAAGCACGCCCACAAACACAGCAGTCAAAATGTAGATTACAGGGCTGATGGACGATGAAACTACAAACACACACAAAGAGTTTTTCTTATGCCAAGCATAACACTCAAAAGTGTTTCTGGAGTCCA
Source organism: Sinocyclocheilus anophthalmus (assembly GCA_018155175.1). Taxonomy (NCBI): domain Eukaryota; kingdom Metazoa; phylum Chordata; class Actinopteri; order Cypriniformes; family Cyprinidae; genus Sinocyclocheilus; species Sinocyclocheilus anophthalmus. The sequence continues at coordinate 32,827 of JADLZN010010501.1, forward strand.
AAACGAGTCAAAGCAATGGACCAAGTCCCATACTGTATGGACAAAACATGCAGTCAGTAGATGGAGCAATTCACACTTGGCAAATATTATGAGTGCATTTACATCAGCATGAGTCTCTCCACCACCCTGACAGCTTTCCAGCTGTAGAGAGCTTCTGAATGGGGTGCAAATCATTTTGATCATTGCATTATTGCCCTTTTCTTGGCTGGCAACCCGGGGAACTCAAGGAAAGCAATATCTCAGAGGACAAAATACAAGAGGATAAGCAACTGCCCTTTGTGCCATGGTGGCCAGCGGTTACTGGCCAAAAATCAAACGTGAAAGCATTTTTTTATTTTTATTTTTTTTATTATGCAATGGAAGTTCAGAAGCGGCTGTTGAATAATAGAAGTCATAGTACATTAAGCAGACAGTTTATCTGAGGTGATGTCTGTGAAGGTTTTTTTTTGTTGTTGCGGCAAATGGATATTAGCATGCCACTGATGTACGTTGTCTCTTTCCTTTTCCATTTTCCAATTCGCCACTACTGTGATATCTAGCAAAAGGGAGATTAGTGTGTTATAAAGCAGAGAGCACCATGCCTGAGGATGTTTTTGGGTGATATTAAAAAATTGTGAATAAATAACTCCAACGTCAGTGTGCTGAGGCTGGGATGTGGCTGTCAGGGACACTCTCAGCATTAATTAAATCCTAGGCTTTCAGGAAAAAATTTAGAAGTGAGGAAGAAAGAGCAAAAAGAGACTGTGTCATCTCTAGTCACTTCCTTTTATCCATTCCAATCCCTCTTTCTTTTTCTCTCTGTATTTCTCACAAACTCCTCCCTCACCGCATGAGCGCAGCATCCAGGATTCACAGTCTTCCCTCACAAATTTCCTGCGTGTCTCAATATGCCTCAACGTGTCGCAGTGATGGGTTATGCTTTGAAATAAAAATATGTTTGCTCTGCAATGTGGCAAGCAATGTGTCAGTCTGAAGTAAAATCAACGCAGGAAATAAAATCTGACATTGAGGAAAGTGGTAACCTTTTAGCAGCCTTGTAAAAAATAACCGTTGGACAATCACTTGGACATTCAATGAATCCGATGTGAATAAAATACACTGTCAGCCTCATCTTTAACAAATGCACATAAAATAGGGCCGTTTTTTTGGTAGCTGTTCTACTTGG